>QZLH01000849.1:26612-56006 GCA_003833135.1 Oehlia diaphana | reverse complement strand
GAAACGGCATTTTCTCTTATTACAACTGCAAAAAAAACGCCGGAACTAATAGTTCCGGCAATTTTAATAAAAAAAAAAATAAAAAAAATGCCGGAAATAATAGTTCCGGCGTTTTTACATAAAAAAGTTAAAAGAAAACGCCGGAACCATAGTACCGGCGTTTTTATGTAAAAAAAAATAAAAGAAAACGCCGGAACCCATAGTTCCGGCGTTTTTATGTAAAAAAAAAGAAAGAAAACGCCGGGACCATAGTTCCGGCGTTTTTTATGTAAAAAAAATCAAAAGAAAACGCCGGAACCATAGTACCGGCGTTTTTTATGTAAAAAAAATCAAAAGAAAACGCCGGAACCATAGTACCGGCGTTTTTATGCAAAAAAATTCAAAAGAAAACGCCGGGACCATAGTACCGGCGTTTTTATGCAAAAAAAATCAAAAGAAAACGCCGGAACCATAGTACCGGCGTTTTTATGTAAAAAAAAATTAAAAGAAAACGCCGGAACTGTAGTTCCGGCGTTTTTATGTAAAAAAAAATTAAAAGAAAACGCCGGAACTGTAGTACCGGCGTTTTTATGTAAAAAAAAATTAAAAGAAAACGCCGGAACCATAGTACCGGCGTTTTTATGTAAAAAAAATAAAATAAAACGCCGGAACCCATAGTTCCGGCGTTTTTATAAATATACGAAACTATAGTTATGGGCAGCAATTAGAATTGCGGAATTGCGGGCTACTAACCGCAATTCAACTCCAAAATCCGCAATATTGCGGAATTTGAAAATCATTTGCGGACCCATCCTTAGTTAGTATTGCTAAATATCACCGCAGGTGATTGTCACCTTACCAAAATTAGGGTAGAATTTCGGGCAGAATTAAAAATGTCATGAAACTCCACCCATTAATATTTTGCTAATGCTGGTGCGGTGAGATTTAGCAATGTCAATATTTTTTAATAAATAAATTTAATAAATTCAGCAGGTATATATTTTTTTAAAATAAAATTTGGAAATATATATATTTTAATAAAATTGGGATATATATATATATATATATTAATAAAATTCAGATATATACTATATATTATATTTTTAAATATTTTTTGATCAGATTGATCAGATTCACTTAAGAACGTTAAATTGCAAATTTGAAATCTGCGTTTCCCTCATAGATAAGTTGACCAATTTTTAACCAAATCACTTGAAATTTTTATTTAAAGGATTTTTTTTATCCAAATGTTTAATGTGATTCTTATAAAACTCAAAATTTTAAAAATCAATCCATAAATTGAAGTCAAAATTACATATGAAATCTGCGTTCCCAGTCGATCAATTTTTAATTAAATTAAAATTTTTGTTGAAAAACCTTGAGATTATACCTTTCTTTATTCAAGTATTTAATATTAATATTATAAACTAAACGTTGCCAATTGTCAAAATTTGGCTAAATTTGCGCCACTTTTTTTTTGCCTTATAAAAGTACCGGTTAGAAGCTTCAAAATTTTATATTTACATACTTTTACATATGTATTAATGTATTTTTTTAAAAAAAATTAATTGAAAAAATACGGATTTTTTTTATATTTGATTTAATGACTTCAAACCTGTAAAAACGACCTAATTATTGATTTTTTTGCGATTTTTTCAAAATTTTCAGTTTTCTAAGTTAAATAACTCCGCGAAAATAAATTTTGATGCTTTAAAATGATCTGCGCCACCCCTGTTTATTTTTAGATTATTAAGTAAAATCAGGTTTTCAATTAGTCAATTTCACGGACTAGCAATTAAATTATTTTAGCCTTAACTTCCTTCAATTCCTATTATAATCAATCAAAAAAAGTAGCCACCTGATCAATGTATGTGAATATTAAATATTTTCTTTGATGTTAATATATGATTAGCTCTCAGATTTTTGACCAGCTAATTCATAATTCCTTTGTTCGTAATATTGATATCAATATCAACTCAACTAATATCAATTCAATATCAATTCAATATCATTATCAACTCAATATCAATATCAATATAATATCAATATCAATATAACAATATCAATATATAAAAATGCTTCTTCCTTTCCGGGATAGCCAATTAGCATAGTAACCAATCACAAGAAATATCACTATTAAAATGAAGATCACCTGATATCGTTAACTTATCGCAAAATATTTACTATTTTAGACTATTACAAATAAGTATATATAGATTGCACTATATCATAAAATTATGCGTTTATTAAAGTATTAAATGTTAAATATCACATAATAAATGTTAAATAAGCAGTAAATTTTGCTGAAAATAGGCGAAGATTTGTCTGTTTCGGCCTGCCATAGAAAAATCAATTTTATCACTTTTCATTCAAACGGTACACCGTATATTCCAATAAAAAACTAAGCTTAAAGAAACAAGATGTCTAGCCAAAAATGTAATATAATGACCTAACTTTTGATGAATGTTATATGACGATAATAACATTCTTTAGAATCTGGTGGGATATATGCATAAAGGTGGTTCTATACTGATTGGATCATGCTGATTTTCATAGACCGATATTTTTATTAGCCATAGCAATAACACATGATCAATATAATAAAGTAGGAAAAGTTTAAATAAAGCTTATAAAAGTGGATTAAAAATGAAATTTATAGAAAGCTTATTTATGATGTTATTAATTAATGCATGATCAAAACCGTCAGAACGACAACACACTTATTGGATGTGGGGCTATATCGGTCCTGTGACCGATATAGCTACTCCCCATCCAATAATATGTATATATATTTCAGTTCATGTATTTTTATGTATTTTCGAGATAATAATGTTCAATGGTATGATGCTTTTTATGGTTGTCAATTGTAAATATTACCTAAAATAGATTCTTTATTATTTGTCAGGTCTCGTTCAAATTCATTTACAATAGAAGAGAAAAATACTTTGCAATATGTATGTAACATGCAAATAAAATATTTATCACTTTGCCAAGAGAATTTACATAAAAAATCATCAACTTCTTTGAAAACTTAGGTACTTTCAGAATAGATGTTCTATCTATCTTTTCGAGTTCTTCCTTGGTGAAGTATTTCATAATTAATTGTCTTTAATATCAAGAATAAAGGAATGAATAATACTATAATGCAAATTGTTACAATTCTTCTTACACGAATATAATCTCACACATGATTACTACTAACCGCTCAAACTCCAGCTTTTAACCTAGTTTATATAGCTATTTCTCCAGATGAAAGAATCCACATGTACAGTATTTCTATTTATTGCTCTATAAGCTTTAATAATTCTTCTCTTGATTTTTCTTACTCAATATTAATAGTCCTTTCTAAGCAAAAAAAGTATAATTGTGAAAAATCATGTCTAAAAATTCTCAATAAAGATTTACTTTAAATTTCTTTACCACTTTACTTTTTCACATCTTGATTATTAATATCCGTCCTTTAGATAGTAGTGAAAATATCAATAAACATTTACAGCTATAAATAACATCTGCCAGATATAATTTATTTCAAGAACTGAAGTATCCAAATCTGAATCTTTATCATTCTCAGAAATATTAGTTTCTAACTATATACATATTCCACTTTTTTTTAATAAGCATTAATACAATTATAATTACCTTGATTTCAGAAAATATAGAAGGAACTGACAGATTGGAAATTTGTGGTTATTGAGACTGTAAATAAAAGTTATATTAAAGGTAATAGCATATGATGAAGAATTATTAATGTTGGAATAAGAATATCGGAAATTTTTATCTAGCCTTCAAGTTTATTTAAAATCGATTATTTTAAATACAAAAAAAAAAAAAAAAAATACTAATTTGGTTTAATCCCAACCTTATTAGACAAAGATTATAGAAACTTACATAACGATAATCATTCAAACAGATTTCTGCTTTTTTTTTATTTTGATTATTTTTATTCACAGATTAGAATTCTTTTCTTTATTATTTTGTAAATAGATAAATAATCTTAATAAATTTACGTTGGATTTTGTTCAAAAACTTTGAAAATCAATAAGTTCTTACTTTTGAGATGATAGAATTATATTTACCTTTTTACAAAATTCATATATATTATGAAGTGTGTTAAATGAACATAAAAGTCTTGCCAAAATCATAAATACTAAAAATATATATTGATTCTTTCATATTAAAAGTTTCTAAAAAAGAAGTTTTCCTGTCCATTATTATTCATTATCTTAATATTTTTTTTCTTCAGTTTATTAATAATTCATTAGTTAAAAAACTATCAAATAAGCTACTTTTTCATATTAAATATTAAATAATCAGGCAGAATTTGAGTTATCTTTATGTAACAAAAAGAGATATCTAATAAAAATACTTCACTTTTTGTAATTATGATAAATGAAAAAAAATTTTAAAAGTAGTCGGGATACCGAAAAATACATATCATAAAGGTCAGTGATGATTGGCAATTTAGTCAAATGTTTTTACTAAGTCAATACGCAAAATTAGTTTTATGACCATAATTTATATTAAATAAGCCATTTTATTTAAAAATTGTTTAAGCAAGTAAGAATTCCAGCTTTTTTGTAGAGCTATGCTACTAATAGTAGAAAATCCTGGAATTAAGCTGCAAATTAATAGAAAATCGCTAGAATTCCAAGGCATTATACTGCTAATTAGTAGAAAATCGCTGGAATTATAATTATATATATTTATACAGCATTAAAAAAAAATTTACCGGCATCTTACCGCAAATTAAAATATATGACATTATGCAACATATATATATAACTTTTTATGACTTTTTGAAAATTTTACTAATATGGTCAAATAGACTTGCATGTTACCATTGTGACCTTTATATGTATTTTTCAGAATTTCAGAATCCTATTTTATCTGAATAATCTGATCAAGTAATTATTAATTTTTTTTAATTATGCACAGTATTTATTAGTAATTGTCCCGAAGCGTAGTATATCCGTCTGTCACGCTATGGCCAATGAAATTTAAGATCAGGTGTAACAACAATAATAGGCCAATGAAATTTTAGAATCAGGCTTAACACGTGATATTATTGATAATCATGTGATTATAACGCTAGACACCGTATGAATAGGTAGTTAAAATTATATTGAGCAATGTATGATTTATACAGGAATTTGCTATATGATAGAATTACATACAAAATTATTACAAATAATATTCAAATTACTGTATATTATATGTATAAAAAATTTTTTAGTGTAAATTTTTTATTTATATATATAAAGAATATTTTTAATAACTGAATGTATATTGTGCGGATTTGATTCTACTTTAAAAAATAAAATTTACTAGTTATACATACGTAAATGTATATGACTATACTACTAAAGTTATTCAATTTTACTAAACAATTTTTAATTAATAAATTTTATTAAACTAAAGTGATAAAATTATACTGTGAAATTATTTAAAAGTTCATTAATGCCAATAGTATGAAAAATGATTTTTTCATGAATATTAGTGTTATTAATAGTTCAGCTTAGTCCAACTTAAGCTAGAGCTAATAAGAAATTAAGTCAAACTAAACTGATTTCCATCAACTTTAAAATCAAACTAAACTGAATAAAGTTATAATTAGCAAGTATATACAAATTTTAAAAAAGAAAATTTTATTTTCCACAAAAATTATATATACTTATTAGATGTTGAGATATTTAATAAATATATATTTTTTAATTTTAGTATTTTATTATACAATCTTATTTCTGTAGTATACAATAATAATAAGTTTACTTTACTATATTAAAGTTTACTTATTATAATAAACTTACAATTACAGCAAATTTTCCAAACAGACAATATTTCAACAGGATATTTGCCTAACAGGTTTTGCTTAGAGCTGCGACCCGTTACTCGTTTACCTGGATAATACTCAGGTATTTATGAGTATCTGGGTTATAGAGGTTATAGAATAACAAACGGGTAAAAATGGGTAATACTTATTTTATATCCGATTTATGTTGACATGTATATACTGTAGAGCTTGTGCCCGTCATAACGACGTTTGCTACCACAAGCTACAAAGATAAATTATTAATATTAAAATGAAAAAATTCAAGAAAAGAAATTCTTAGTCTTATTCCTAATCTAATTCTAAGAAATATATTTAAACAAAATAAAATTAATGATTTCCCCATTTTAAACGTTTGAAAACAACCAATTAAAATAATAATTTCTTATTCATTCCCCTTCGCCCTTCGTCACGATTATGTAGATCATTTTCAAGGGTTATCCTGACTACCCCGATCCCCAAATGAAATAATTAACCAATAAAATCTTACAAACTAGTTTACCGTCATCGCGGATGCAGCAAATTTTAACCCATTTGTACACTTAGCTGTTAGACTACATATAATACTGCGCCCAAAATTAAAAAATTTACTAGGTAATTTCGGCCTCTACAATACTCAGGTATTGCTCGGGTAATTGCTCCATAAATTTTTCCAGAATTAAGATGTTAACTCCGACCAGAATTTTAATGCTGGCCAGAATTAATGTTTATATATCTTGCCACAAAAATAATTTATGAAAATTTTTGACCTAAAGAGATTCTTATAGTATTAATTCTGGCCAATATTATAATTTTTGGCCATAATTAAGCGGTGTATTAATGGCCACTGTTGAGTTTTAGCAATACTTATCCTAAAAAACTTCTTCATTTTGTTTTATATTTGATAAATATCTTGATTTATATATTTATTGTGAAAATAATAGGTTTTTATCCAGGTAATACCCGGGTATACTCAGGTCATGTCATATCAAACAAAAAGATACGGGTAATACCCGTTTTGGAGTCGGCAGATCCAGAAATTCTGATGGGTCGCAGCTCTAGTCTTGTAGTCTTGTTAGAATTATGCAGAATTATTTATACATGAATATATGATCAGCCGTCATTAGATTGCTAGAAAAAATGTCTTAAATGTCTTATTGGAAATGATCTGTAAGTGTAAACTTACTAATAAAATCTTAATATTAAATATAGTAAACTTTTTATCATATGCACGCATTTTTGGAATTTTGACACACCCAAAATTTAAGTTGCACGCAAATCATTTGTCGATGGTGTATATGCGAAATTCGGGCATATATTTGTAACTTACAGAAACGATAACTTACACTATGTGTAAGTTATACGTGACTAGTGAAGGTAATAGATTTTTGGGAATATTTTTTCATATAAGGACGATAGAAAAGTATACGTAAGGAAAATTACGCATATGGTTGAGAGTTTTTGTTCACAAATAAGATGGAGGAAGTTAACGGATAAAATTTTGATATCATTGTGGAATACGGTAATGATTCCAGCAATTGAATATCAATTGCAAGCAGTAGTTTTATCGGAATTAGAATGCGAGAAAATTATGGCGAAGGTAAATAAAGCAGTTGTAATTTGCCGATCAGTTGTCCAAATGTTATAACTTATAATTTACGATAAAGACTTATTATTGAAAGTAAAAATATTTACGCATTGCAATTGAAAATGTTAGCGAAAAACATTATTTATTATAATAATTATTCAAGATGAATTTAGTTATATTACAAGGTTTATATTGAACGGCAAAATGTATTGGAAAAAAGAATGTTAATTTAAGAAAACTAGGTCACAGTTATGTAAACGATAGTTTAAAGATGTTAAGAGACAATGAAATTTCAATTTGCGATCACGAGTTAATTAAGGATAATTATAAATGTCATAGATATTTAGGTGGTTGTCACGAACTAATAGATATTTTTAGTGAAAAGGAATATAATAAATGGAAGGTACAAAAGAAAATATTATTTTTAGATCAGATCATAGAACACGATAAAGAATATCTAATGAAGTGGCAACATTTTTTTGTGGGACGAGGTTTTATTAATTATGGAGGTGGTGAACCTATGTGGTACAAGCGTTTAAAAAGATAGTATGTGAGGATGCAAATTCTAGAGAAATTAAGACAAATATAAAGTCAATATGGCAGAAGAAAAATTAGTAGAATATTTAAAATTAGATGATGTGGCTTCTAGGAAAAAAGATAAAATAATCACGTGGAACGAAAAGAAGGCATAGTATTTTGAAGTATAAACGTAAATATAAAAGTAAAGGATGGAATGGTTTAGGGATATATTATACGATAGATGAATCAATAACGAATAATGATTTTGATTCTTCTTGGTTAAAAAAGTGCGCAGGATGCTATAAAAATATTTCTAGAAATAGAGAGGACGATGTTTGTTTAATACATTGTAATATTGAAGATGAATTAAGTAGAGAAATAAAAATAAGAAAGATAACACAAAATGAATTGTCAAGTAATGAAGGAAGTGTGAAACCATTTGAAAGTCTTGTCTGATATCATCGACAAAAAAAATATTTTAATTACTAAAAAACATAAAGAATTAAATGAAGATACATAAATGGAAGATGTAAGGGAAGCTGAATTTTTGCTTTGATTAAATTATATATGTGTAAATAAAGAAAATTTCGTTTGTTAAAATTTCGATGAGTTAGTTAATAAATGGAACGATATCGATAAAGTAACGATTACGGCAACGTCAATATTTAAATATAATAACAATATAGAAGGAAACAGACGAACAATGGGGAACGTTGAACTTAGAATTACGACGATATATAAGAAAATTTTTAGTACATAAAATTATGAAATGAAAAGAATTTTAATTACATTAATTATCGCTATAGGATTATTGCCAGATGATAAGTACGTCAACATCGAAATTAATAAAAAAATTATTATAGAATTAGAAACATTTAAGAATGAGACAAGTAATAGGAGAAACATAGATTACAAAAACTATACTTTATTAAATTTTTTTATATCAGATAAAATCGGAAAAAAAATTACAAGTTAATTGGAGCCATGATGATATCGAAGATATATCAGATTTTAATGTAAAATAAATTGAAGGAATGAAAAAGGAACTTATGAACAATGCATCTTCGATGTTAGACATTGGAAATTGGAATTATCTGGAGTAATATATTAGTTGATGAGTATAATCTGCGTTGGAATAATTTTATAATTGAAGGTTGCTATAGAAAATGTGACAAAGATCTTAGTTATCTTAACAATAAGGCAGAAATGAAGCTATTAAAGCAATTAGAACAATTATTTGTTATTAATATAAGTTTCAATTGGCCAATTTCGTTTATGCTAATTCGTAACGAAATTAAAGTACTAAATTCATCAACTAGTGCGATGGATTCTCAAACTAGGGCTTTTAGAATTAAAAATTTAATTCAATTGTTACCAACTTACGATGTTTTGTATCAAAGGAGAGTTTATGGGGTTTCATTAAATAAATGTGTAAGATGCAATGATGAAGTGGAAACATGGGACCATTTATGAAAGTGTACGGAAATAAATGTGTTTATTTGATTTATGGTAACGTTTTTACAGAAAATGGAGATGAACGGAGGCAATTTTATGATTTGGTCACGTTAAAATCAAGATTGTTTCCGTTGGAAAATTTATCATATGAGATTACGCATGGGATAAGATCTATATATGACGCTTGTTTATAGAAACCGAGATGTGACGCAGTAGTGGATTTTGAGAAATCACAAGGTATCAGTAGATTGGATAAACGTAAAAGAGTTAGTTATACAACAAAGGATATTCTGATGATGAAGAGATAATTTTATACGAGGATAATTTTAAAATAAAAAAAATTTAGAAAATAGTAAAATTATTAAAAAAATAAGATTAGAAAAATTAAAAAGTGGTTTAATGTTTGGGATGCCGTAATTGAATTTGGGATTTTACTTATAATTACGGCAGCCCAAAATAATTTGGGCAACATATATAGTTTGCAAAAGTGGAACTTACAAATATATAAAATATATCAAGTTTGGTAACGAAATTACCTCCCTCCATACCAAAACCGTTACTCCATACAGTAACGTTGTAGTATTTTTTCCTACTACCTTAAATTAGCTATATATTGTATGTTTTTATCATATAATTAATAAAGTATCTCATTTCAACAAAAAAAAAAGTTATACGTGACTAGAGAGAAGTATAAATATACATGTTGAACGTGATGTTTTAGTTTTAGTTGTAGTTTTTTACTATTGGTAATATTACTGTAATTTTGGCCAAGGCGGCAATATTATTTGTTTCTTTTATGATATTTTTTTATTGTTATTTATTTTCATAATTTATTTTATTACTATCCATTTCTAATATAAATCTTATAATTACTGAATAAAAGCATCCATTTATTCGCATATACCTTCACACATTCTGTTATCATCACGTGACTGCGTGGCGAAGTGGTGGTAACACTAACATGCGATTAGCGTGACAATTTACTTCTGTCATTGTCTTTCTCTAACCAAACCCTTTTTTACTCGAATAAAATAATACCAACTATACATACACTATTATTGAAGAAGGTTTTTACCCTTTAAAAAACATAATTTGCTATACCTCAGGTCGTTCTTGCAATAGAATTCAATTAAAAATTCCAGATAATTATTTAGTTCAAACTAGCTAGATTTACGACATACCATAAAATGTGAAATTGAATATGAATCAGATGGATGACCTGTTTTTAGAATTTGGTTTAAAAAGAACTTTCAGCAATACGTAATAGAATTAACGCTGCTAATAAATACCTGTGAGTTGGTACACCATTTTAAATAAAATTTTGTATTTTTATTTAACATTAGTTTTAACATTTGTTTTAAATAGAGGAAAAATCCTAACACTCATGCAAATCTTTCTGGAATACATGTATTTGGTCTTGTTCTTTATCTACAAATGCTACAAATGTAGAAAAAAAAATCATTCTCATTCTTTTAAACTATTTAGCATGTTGAGTGAATCTATTAAAACAAAAAGGTCTCGTGATTTCTATACATATTGATACAATATTTCAAAATGAAACTCTAAATTTCTATAATTAAAGCGGTCAGCCAATTTTGCAAGAAATCCGATTTAATGTTCAAAATAAGAATTATTTGGCTGATTATCATGATAAAAATGAAGAAAACCCGAAAAAGAAAATCAGCGCATTGATGCATTTACAAAAGTTATTGATCAAGGGCCAATTTCCCGAGATGCTTACCAAAACCTAGCTGCACTTCAATCTGAGTTACCACATTAATGAAGAAATGAGTCAAAAAATCCTCATTTCTATTTTAAATATTAAAAATACATCCCTTATAAATCAAGAAGTTGTAGAAGAGGTGTTACAATATATTGGTAACAGGTTATAGACGTATTCAGACATTTACATTTTGTAATTCAAGATCTTATGAATAGAAGTATTCTCAATCCAAATGATGGGCTTAACGTAGGCAGAAAAGCGATGATTTTTTTTGATTTTTACGAATATACATAAAGAAATAAAAAAGAATAATCTAAATTTATAAATGTATATATCTTTTTGTTTTCCGCTCCACTGTTAATTAAGGTAAACTAGACCGCTTTTTTTTATATTAATATTCAAATAAATTACAATTAACCTTTGCTTCAGCTTGTCCATCAAATAATAAAACAAAGGTTAATATTTACGCCTCCAATTCTGATTGTTAAGACTTGCTAGCTGTGTATACGCGTCTGGGCCTTGAAAAAAACTCCACTTTTGTAGTTAAAATAGTGAATATAGCTAAAAGAGATTGATATTTATTTACCGATAGTGCATTGACAAGCCCATGATTACACATTGATTGTTAACATTTACCGAAATATGTTTGACCAAATATTGTATAGAATGTTCGCTGAGAGTTGGTTTTGTTATAGTCATTTCATATGTCTCAGAGGTGGGTGAGTGTAACCAAATTCAATCCTAGCGAATAATTAATAAATCATCGTCTTGGGCTGATAAAACGAACATTATTCTAGCACTTAAAAATAAATTACGTAGAGACATATGTCAACAGTCTCCTCCTCACCACGCATGCACGTTCTCACACTTTCTTCTGATGCCTCCTCGCTTTCGGTATCAATGTCTAAATCATCAAAAAAATCGTCACTGTTGCTACTAAACTGAACTGTATTGTGGTCAAACGCACCTTTCAATTTCTTTTTTGGATTATCATCATCATAAAGATTCATAATTTCGTCTCCTTGATTGGTTGTAGATTTATCAAAAAGTCGAGTGAAAGTAAAGTTTGATTCTAGTCTATTAAACAGAAACCATTGTGCTGTCAGTCGAATTCTTTATGAAACAAAACAACTAATTTTTCTTACCCGTTTCTCCTCAATCAGTCCTTCGCTTTGCATATTCTCGATATTCATCCAAAAAGCTTTGTTCCTTTTTTTCATTACAGTAAAAAAAAATAAAAAGAAAGAAACATAATAAGAATCTATTTCATAAAAGTCATTGACAAGCTTAGGACGAAACGAACCCTATACTTCGTGAGAACGCAACTCGCCGAAGATCACCCTACACTCAAGACGAGGGCGGGGAGCGCCACCTCATACTTCATGAATACACTGTATTCTTACAGAGACGCAATCTGCTGGAGTTCCCAGGAACGAAAACTGCTCTTCCTCTACATTATACGTAACTTTTTTAAAAAGCTTTTCGTTTCTTCCAAAAGGCATTTTTGTTTGACCATGATCTTTAAGCTTGTTCGGCTATTAATGTTTTGTTTTTACACAAGAAATTACTATGGGATATTTTGCAGGACGCGATTTCTGTTCATAACAAGTAGAGTTAAGATTTGCAAGAAGTCAAAACTCATAGACATGTTAGAAGAGCCTACTATAATACTATAAGAAGGGTTTTAAATACTGTATATATAAAATAACTCAAAATTAATATAAGTTCATTTAAATCTAATCACTAGATTTTAAGATAATCAGATAATTATAAAAGTTAACGTACGCACCAGCCGGAGTTAAGTTTAACGCTATCACGTGCAAGTGCATAACTCCTAAACTCTGGTAGGATGTACGTACGCACGTTAAGCGGTTAAGGAACCTCCCTCAAATCACTTAAAATCAATTAGAAAATTTTTTAATATTATTAACTGTTTAAAAACTTTTAAAATGTAATTTCTTCACTTTAATTAATATTTTAATTAAAGTAAATTGCCTTTTATTATTTAAGTTGTTTAGTGAAATTAAAACAAAATCCAGGAAATTTTTATATAAATAAAGCTTCAAAAATATTTTTAAGTTTTTATTATAATTGCTAAGTATTGATTAAAAATAATATACTATAAAATAAACAAATTACTTCAAATTACCAGGTTACTATTGGCCAGAATTATCAATTTTTACCGGTACTATACTTTTTAATGCTGATTAATCATCATAATTTCAGTCACTGGTAATCATCACCCCTTATGATAGTTAGAAAAATTCTTTATTAAATATATTAAATAAATAAAATATAAAATATTAACAATTTTATAAAATTATTTTAATATCACTTTTTTTTCTAAAATAAATATAAAGTAATAATTAATTGTAATAAAACTATAATATAAATTTGGCTAATATTTTATTAGATTTTTAATTTTGCATCATTATTACTAATAAACTTAGCAATCTTTTTCTTTTTTTATTATTTAATAAATAATTTCAAACTATATGAGACTGAGACTAAGTTAAAATTACTTATAACTTATATTTTTTTTTAAATTAATATTAAATAAAAAATATTATTATATAATAAATAATAATTAAAAAATATAAAATTTTAAATATTCTAATATAATTTTAATTGAAACTTATTAATAAATAAAACAAGTTAAAATAAATTTACTAAAAACAAATTTTGTAATTATTTTACCAATTAGCAGTTCAATTTAAACAATTTTTTTTTAAATTATAAATCTTAATGAATTTTATAATACAAGAAAAATTTATTAATAGATAATAAAATATCAATTGCAATAAATTAAAATAATAATTTGTATTAATTTATACATAAATTCTATTATATATATAATATTTAAAAATTTTATAAATATGCAAAAATTTAAGCAACTGAAAATTTTTAATATTATAATAAGCAATTATTAAGAAATTTACTACGTATCACCACTGGTGTTCACCACTGGTGTTACATGTTTATTATTTATCTATTAAATTATAGCCCCTGGATGCAGCTTATTTGGTTATTAACAATTTAGTTTAACCCGTCTAGCCTCTTGATTAAACGCGTTAGTATTCATTAGACGCGTCATCATTTACCATATTGTTATATCATATACAATAAAAAATTGCTGCACGTTACTTCGCTATAAACAATGGTAGCTTCGTATCGTATTGTATTATTGCTGCAGCTTGTATTCTGTCATATACCCACGGGCTTTCTCATTTTTTTTCTCTATCTCTGGCCGGTAGTTCTTTATTAGGTGACTGTTCTATTAGGTTGCAGTGAATATCATATAGCCCTATCGGTTAAAATACACACTAATACACTTCCTTATATAATTTTCGTCAAAAAATAGTAATAGCCCTCTCTGTCCAACTCCCTTATATAATTCTCATCAAAAAATAGTAATAGCCAGCCCTCTCATCCATATTGTATTACCTCTACTTATGGATAATAAAATAGACGAAATAGCCTGGCCTCAAGAAACCAATAACGTGTCAGAAAATCAATTATCCGGTTATAATGAAAGTGATACAGATGGTGAGATAGTCAACATAAATGAAGTTGCATTAACGATTGGTGATTTATTCAATGATTGGAAATCAGTCCAAGTGATTATTGATTTGTATGCAAAACAAAATGGGTTTGTAGTAGTTAAAAGTCGCAAAGATGTTGATCCTATTGATAAATCTATTATCCGACAGCATGAATATATTTGCTGGAAATCTGGAACTCATCAATCAAAGAAAGTTGAAGATATTAGTTTACACCGGGAATGTTTATCGTACAAAATAAATTGTCTGTAGCAAACTAGTTTTTATCTTGGAAAAAAGTCGAATCTCATACATCTTACCAAATTTGTACAGGAATATAACCATCAATGTGATCCAGAAACTATCAAATTGGCACCAAAAAATCTACAGCTTCCACAACAAATCATTGACAAAATCGAACACTACACCACAAATGGAAATCTAGGTGCTGAACAGCAGTATAAACTGCTTGTTCAAGAATTTTCCCAGTATAATATTGCAAAAAAAAACTTGTATAATGCAATTCAAAAGTTCCAGGGGGTTAGAATTCACAATAAAACTGATGTCGCCACGATGCTTTTGTTTTTATTAAAGTAACGGGAAGACGATCTGGATTATGTTGTCATACCACGATTAGAAGGACCGGCTAATGAGCTGACTGGGCTATTTTGGATGACTAGCTATTAATGTAACGATCTATGGCCCAAATATCATGATGTTATTGTATATGATACAACCTCGAAAACAAATCGATATGAAATGGCGTTCAGTTTATTTGTTGCTGTAGACAATAATTATAAAACAAGAATTGTAGCACAAGCGTTGACTAAATATGAAAATCAGGCCGATTTTAATTGGATTCTCCAATGTATATTGCAAGCATCCAACAACCTTGCACCTAAGGTTTTATTTACCGACAGTGACCCAGCCATAATAGCAGCTGTTCAGGTAGTTTATCCGCAAACACGCCACTTATTATGCATTTACCATCTCCTTGAAAATGTAAAAAAAAAAGCTAAGTCTAAGCTTCGAGGTGACATGGTGTCAAGTTTCATTGAAGATTTTTACACTATGAGGAATAGCTACAGCGAAGAATAATTCAATACGAAATATCAAGAAATGTTGGACAAGTATGAGCCATGTCGTCCATGTCTTGAAAAACGAATTTATCCTAGTTGAGAATCTTGGGCTTGATATTGTATTTCAAAAATATTTACTGCGGGCATAGAAAGCACACAGCGTGTAAAATCGATAAATGGCGTTATAAAAAAGCTTGTTGACCAAGGCACGTTGTTAAAAGAGCTAGTAATGACCATTGAATGCGAATTAGACAAGGAATCTCATTATACCTGAATTAATGATTTTTATGGATCAAATCTGTCGGTTGGGCTTCTATCAACCTATAACACTATTTTCAAAGAACTTGATTCTGTATTGCAAGCGAATTTATTGGCTATTCCCTTATCAATTCAAAGAGCTCAAATGAACCAATCGTTGCTTTATCAAGCTAATTTGGTTTCAATTAATTAGGTTGAAGACGAAGAAACCAATTTTAATAACAGCGTATTAGGTATATTAGGACATTCACATGATATATCTCAAATTCGTTTGCGGGAACTCCTTAATAGTATATCTTACAATGATATTACTGAAATTTGGGAAGTATCGTATATTACATCAAAAACTTCCAAATCATACTACGTTGTTATACTTAAAGACGCGACGTTACTTTGCACCTGTATGTTTATTGTCAATCAAGGAATGATATGCCATCATCAATTCAGGGTGCTTATTCAGTCAGACAACGCGATATTTCATATTTCACACATTCATACACGTTAGTTTAATTTGAGTTCAGATCCGCCTACCAACTCAATGGGTTTTATTACGATTATAAATGGTGAAAAAAATTATATAACGATACTATTGAGTTACATGAATCAATTAAGAACAGATAACGTATATACTCTGACGATCAGAGAAAAGGTCAATAAAAAAATTCAATATGGTGCCGCGATGTCTATAGCTAAAACGAGTATTCAAATCGCTGTTACGAAAGATGTTACAGCTGAATTAATCAGAATTTTGACGCAATTTATTATGAAATATCGTAGAAGTACCGGTTTAAGCATTGAAAAGAGTAAGTATTATTTCTTTCTCGGATACCATAGATACCATATATTGTATAGCATAGGTTTAAGCTTTGAAAATACTAAAAATTTTATTTTTTTTCAGGTACCGAATCATTACAGGATTCGCAAGAATTTTCTATTCAAGATAATCTTTAACCTTTATCCGTTCTTCCTGATATATCAAATCCTGAGTATCACAAACCAAAAGGATGACCTCCAAAGCAGTATAAATCGATGGTAGAAAATAATCATATTACATCAGAAAAACCCGATGATGTAACAGTACAGAAAACATGCAGTTATTGCTCCAGAAAAGGTCATAATATCTGTGGATGTCCAAAATACAAAGCTGAATCATCCGCTAACAAAGAAAACGAATACTTAGTTTAGTTGGATAAGGCAGTTAATAGTGCAATAGTTAATTGTTGTACACTTGCACTCAAATAAAAAATAAACAAAGATTTAGCTTTGTATCAATTTCTTTTATTAAATGTATAAATTTATTACAGTTTTTACATACAGATTAGAAACAATAGTAAAAATTTCATTTCTGCACATTAAGAAATTTTGAAGTCACGTGATATATATGATCACGTGATACTGGTGCTGACCACCAGTGGTGGTAAATAGCAAACTAATAAATAATAATTTTATTATTTTTTTTTTTTACAGCATATTTATGAATTTATTGAAATAATAAAAATATAAAAATATATATATAAAATTATTCTAATATTATTTTTATAAACCATTTATTAATCCAAAGTAAAGGACAATTCAAATAAACTTTCAAATAAAGTTAAAGATCTACAAACAGGAAAAATAGATCGATTATAAAAGTCACTTTACTAAAAATAGCCAATTTTTTGAAATATTTTTATAAACCTAGATACAATGGCTTTCAAAATAATTGTGCAATTATTTTGTAAAATTTTCAAAATATATCAATATATTTTTGAGGTATTTTTGAAATTAACATATTAAAATAATATCAAAGTTAATTATATAATAATAATAAAATAATAGCAAAAACATTAAAATATTATTTTGAGTTATTTTTATAGACCTAGATATAATGTAATTACAAAATAATGATAAAAGTATAACAAAATCATTTTGATGTATTAAATGTATTTTTGTAGTATGTTAAAATTATTACAAAATCATTTCAAAAAATTGACCATTTTTAGTAAAGCAGTCTCCTTGGTAAAGAAATCAATGGATACCTTTGTAAGGAAATACATATGTGAGGATTGGATTTCAATAAAAAAGAAAGTTGATAAGGTTACATTATATATAAGCAAAAAATTACTGGACACTGGTAAAAAAATGATTTATCCTACACATATCTTACATATATCAGGTACTCAAAATGTAAAAAATCATACACAAATAATACATATATCATACACATATCGGGTACTAATATATATATCATACATATATCAGATACCTAATAGGTATACAATGTATATAAGTACCCAATATATATATTATATGTGTATTATTTGTGTATGATTTTCTACATTTTAAGTACCTGATATGTATAAGATATGTGTAAGATATGTGTAGGATAGACCATTTTTTTACCAGTGGGATTGATAGTTCTAAAATAATATTTTTATTCTATTTTCAATTATATTTATAATTTTAGACATATATTTTATTATTAATTTTATTTTATTAAATATTCTTATTTTTATTTTTATTTTTGTTTTTGTTTTTATAGGTAAAGTTAAAACTGACATTCAAAAACACCTTTAATGCCTTAGGTAAACTTGTAGAGTAGGCAAAAATTCATTTATCTATTAATTTTGAAGTTTATACTATTAGTTAAAATGGTAATAATCATATAACTCAGGTTCAAATATCCTGTATTCAAATAGAAATTGCCTATAAATTAGAATTAAACTGTAATTTAATAATTCAGTTAAAGTATAAGTAAACTAAATTATAAACTGAGTTGATTTTGTTCAAATCATAATGTATTAAATTATATTTTTACTTCCAGTTAAAATATTAATTAACAATTTATAATGGTATTATAAAATTTGCTAGCATTATAAAAATTTTAGCCAGAATTAATTAATCAGATTCATATATATTTATTGTATTATAAATTTTATTTTTGTTGACAATAATAATAAGCAGGTTTTTTATTATGAAAATTTAATGAATTAAATACTACTAAATTTCTAAATTATATTACAAAATTATAAATTTTAAATTGATTTTGTTTTTTACCATAATATATTATTACACCACTATCACATCCTTATATAAAAGCATTATAAACTCTTTTTGATATACAGTACATACGGTTTTTAAAGGTATTACAAATGTGCCAAAAATGCGAAAAATTAAAAAACTGAAAAAAATAGAGAATTAGAAAATTTTGCAAAGATCGGCAAAGATTAGCAAAGTTATTATATAAAAATTGCGTTAATATTCGTGTAGTGTTATAGTATAAAAAGAAATCGACGTACAATTTAAAGTCTCGGTCTCGTCGTACTGTATTTTAATAATTTATTTATAAAAAACAATTTATATTTTTAAGATTTAAAAATTACGTAATAACCCACTTTATCACTTCCCACTTTTTCATTTCCCAACCCGCTTTTAATTCTAAAACGTGAGCGTCGCCTAGAGGTAGTGCGATACTAGGGACACTCGTGGGGAGAGTATTGGCAAGCCAAGGGACTCTCCCCCAATTGCAAAAATTCGTTTAATATCAAAGTTACACAGTGTGTAACGTTTCAGATATTAGACTGAAAAGAACAGATACTACACTTGATCTTAGCCAATAGGCAAGAGAGGATAAGGAAAAAAAAATTGCTGCATTACGATATCATTTTAAATAAAAATTTGAAAAAAATCAAATTATGGGATTTCAGTTGCCCCTGACGTTTGGGTGCGTCACAACTGATTGACCAATCAAAATCCGAGCAATTTTCTTAAAAAAAAAAAAGAAACCTTCAGGAATTAACTTAGAATGTCCCATTTGTATTTTGAACTTGTCATCTAATCTTAGTTACCTTTAATTAATATAGTTACGAAAAGAATTAATTTAACCTATTATTATTATTTTATTGTAAATGAAAATTTCTATTATTTTCCTTGTGAAAGAAACTCGAAGTTTGAAATTCTTTTAATTCGTCGGGAAATAGTGATTCGATGGGAATATAAAAATAATTTAGCCATTATGTTAAATTATTAATGAATACTTATTTAATATATCTGCACAAATTTAGAATAGTACGTATTCAAAGAATAATAATTCTTTTATTTTTCTTGTTATGCAGTTGACTCCACATTAATACATAAATGGTTTCTTTTTGGGAAAAAACTTGATTCGATCATATATTTGCTGATCAATTATAAATTCTAATCGTTTTTGAAAAAAAAAATTTCTCTCTCCAACCGCTAAATAAATAAAAAAAAATAAAATAGAATAAAATAAAATAAAAAAAAAACGGAATAAAAAAATCCTCGATGGATCCATATACTGGTAAGATTATTTTGCTTTCAATAATTTTAACTTAAATCAGAGTATTTTTTTTTAATCTGATTACCATTTTCTTTTACATATCGAATCTTTCTTTATTAAGATGATGATCCTGAATACCGTAACACTCCATTGTTTTCTCAGGTTAACAAACCTTCGGTTAGAACTGTTGCTCCACCTGAACAACGTAGAGTAGGTGGTGGAGGAAGATATAATAGGAACCAATATCAACAACAATCTGGTTACCAACAACCTAGTCATCATTATTCTCAAAATCATCTCCATCACCATCACCAACAGCAATACAGAAGTTATAACCATTATAATTCTTCGGATCGTTCTAATTATAATTCAAATAGATATAATCAACAAGAACAACGATCGCCACAACAAGCCTCGCAATCTTATAATACGAGAGAAGAACGACATAGAGAAGAACATCATCATCGATATCCAACTCAAGAACAAAAACCACCACAACCTCCATTGACTTCTATTCCACCTTCTTCTTCTTCTTCTTCTTCTTCGTCTACTTTACCATCTCTACCTTCTTTTTCAAGTATTTCTCAATTATCATCTGATAATTCATCATCATCATTCTCTACTCTTCCTCCTATTCAGCAAATTGACAAAGATAAAAATCGAATAACTTCTACTATACAATTACCTAAACAAAATGCGGATTTTATTTCTTGTAATATTCCTTATGAAGAAGGAAAGCCAATTGAGGGACTAGGGATGGTTTTTGGCCTAGTAAGTTAAATCTTTTTTCAATTTGTTTTTGGGGTATTTTTTGTATTTTTATTCATTTTAATATCTACTTTTACAATCGCTAAAGATTACTGAACCTGATTATAATCTATTTTGCGATTCCAAAGTTGTGTACGATCTTCTTCAAAAGAAGGTAAAATCTTCTTATAAATAGCGTATCAGTTCGATAAAAAATTATTAACTTTTTTGACAAATAAAAAAAAAATTCTCAAACAATAGAATAGTATTGAGGGTATATCACATGAAAAATTCACAGAAGCGAGACAGAAATCAAATCCTTATGAAAAAGTTGGTAATTCGATTTTTATGAATAGAGCTGCTGTAAAATTGGCATGTTTAGATTCCTTAGTTGGCTTTGCATCGGTTAAAAGATACGATCCTGTTAAAGAACTGGTAAGCTAATATACATTGAAATTTTATTTAATACAATATTATAAACAATTTGATGATCATAAACTTTTTTAATATACAAAGGTATTTTGGTTTGCGGACTTATGTGGTGGACCAGGAGGATTTACAGGTTTTAAAAATTAACATTTTTCTTAAATAACTTTAAAAATAATTAATTATTTTTTTTAGAATATTTGTTATGGCGTAAACATTCTTGGTGGAGAGAAAAAGTTCACGGATGGGGAATTACTTTAAAAAGTGGACAGGATTTTGAATTTAATAGATTTCATCATGAAACTATGCCAACTAAATGTTTTAAACCCTACTACGGAGCTGATGGCACAGGTAATTTCAACCATTCTCTTTTGAATTTGTTTAATGGTAATGATAATAATAATAATAGTAATAATATCTTAAAATATTTAGGTGATTTGTATAAAGAAGAAAATATTAAAGATTTTGCAAGAGTTGTAAAAGGAGGAACTAAAGGAGATGGGGTAGATTTGGTAACAGCTGATGGGGTAAGTTCCGTGTATAAGTATTTAAGAACTTAATATTATGGTGTAAGCTAAAAATACTTTGTCGATTTAAATAGGGATTTGATGTAAGAGGAAGAGAACAATATCAAGAAATTCTTTTAAAACAACTTATATTATGTCAAGTAGTTACGATGTTTATGACACTCCGAAAAGGTAATTACCAATGAATTTTAGAATTTTGTAACAATATATTGATTTTTTTTTTTAATGTGTATACATACTTATTTTATTTAGATGGTGATTTTGTATTAAAATTATTTGATATATTTACACCATTCACTGGAGGTATCGTATGGATATTATATCGTCATTTTGAAAAGATTTGTATCATCAAACCATTATCAAGTAGGCCTGCAAATTCAGAGAGGTAATTTTTTTTTTTATTTTAATTCGGAATAATTAAAAATTTAAAAGCCATGCTTAATGCTAATTTCTTCTTTGCTAGATATATAATTTGTCAAAAATTACGAGAAAGTAATCCTGAAGCAATGATAAGTTATCTCCTCAAAGTAAACAAAAAATTTAATGAAATAAAATCTAACGAGTCAACTTTATCACCAACGACCACATCATCGTCATCACTTAACCGGTTATTAACGCAAGATAGAGAATCAACGAATTCTTCAAGATCAACAAAATTACCAAAGGAGGATATAAATGAAATTATTGATATTTCCGAAATAAAAAAAGATCAAGAATTCTTGAATTATATTAAACAGAAGAACATTGAGATAGCTAAAAACCAGATTGGAACTATTAAACAGTTATTGAAATTTGTGGAGAATCCGTATCCTTTTTTATTATGAATCAATAGGTTATGTTTAAGGCTTGAAAGAAATTTTTTAAATTCCTTAATTTAATTTTATTTTTGATAATATAGGGAATTGAGATTACCTCAGGAAGAATATAAAAAACTTTGTTTACAAGAATGGAGACTACCACCAAGCGAAGAAGGTTCTTATAAATCTGTGTATTAATAAATTATATTGTGAAATTATTAAAAACATGTCGTTATTTGATATCTTTAAATTAAAGTTATTGTTATTTGGAAAAAAACTTTTAGTTGCTTGATAATTTAAAATAAATTTTGCACAATATATTAAGATACAAGAAACAGGGTTATAGCAGATAGATCAAAAACGATATATTATAAAACGTATTTTCACATGTATAATAGCAACACATTATAAATTTCATAATTTTAAATTTATTATGTTCTTTAAAAATGTGCATCCACTGCATTCACTAATGCTTAAACCGATTTCCATTAAATAATTAATGAAATATTGATCAAATGAATCTTTTACGATTTCTTGGAAGAATTAAAATCGTTTTTGATTTCCTTTTTTCAACCTATATCCTGCAAATCTAAAAAAAAAAAAAAAAAAAAAAAAAAAAAAATATATATATATATATATATAATATACATTACAATATTTGTGTGAAAAATTCAAAGTTACCCATTCCTACCAAATATAGTGAAATTTACAAACATAAAAATAATAAAATCAAATAGCCTAATGTAATGACTAAAAAAAAAGTTACGCTATATGTTTTTTCCAATTAGGATAAAAATTCTTGTTCAAACCAGTGATGAATTTTTATCAAAATAAAAAGCTAATTTTCCATCCCGTTATTCATTTCCGAGGCTTAGTAACCGCTAATTTAGCATACGGATGATATTGATATCGTTTGGCTCTTTTAGCATAATCTGTAATTCTTGTGCTCTGTGACTTTTAGATAATAAGAACAACAATGTTAAATTATTCGAGAATATATTGACAAATATGACAAATAAGAATGTAATCCTTACATCAGATTCTAAACTACTATTACTATCTGACTCTTCCTCGATTTCGTTATTATTTCTGTGATTAACATCCGTCACGTTTGGTGTTGATGTATGTTTTCTGTAAATTCAATATACAAAAATTTAATCGTTTTAAAAATAATAAATAAATATGAATGTATTTACCTAATTACATAATGTATTTCTTCATCAGATTCAGAGTCAATAGAGCCAATGGCAGACTCTGATCTTTCAGCCTCAACTTGTAATAGTGGAACTATACTTCGCGGATTAATGGACGCTCCCAATGAACTTTAGACATAATACATAATTTAATAAACAAACGAATAATTAAGAAAATAATAATAGATGTTAATTTATACCAAAGTGTGTCATCTTCATCTTCATAATCATAAAAATTTGACGGAACCGGATAACGTACACCACGACTATAAACATTATGAAATCGATAAACGTTTATAAAATAATTTTTTTTAAAAAAAAAAATATTGGTAATATCATTTACTTACAATACTTGCGCAAATTGATTTTCATTAATTTTATTGTCCGACCCTTCTTTCATTGCAACAGGCGGTGAAAGGAATGGATTATTCGGAGAATCTCTTATAGTTGATGGGTCTAGTTCGCGCGGCGAAGAATCGCATGTAATCTCGTCTTTTTTAATTGAATTTTTTGGAACAAGAAAAGGATTCCTGGGATAATCGCTTTCGATCAATCCACTTTTTGACTCAATTTCTATAATTGTATCAATAAAAGTTTCACGCCATTCTGAGTCTTCTTGTGACAAAGAGTCATCAGAATCAGTGATTTCTAATTCATTAACTTGTTCTGATAATGGTTCTTGTGGGTTCCACAATAATTTTGCAGAATTGGTCAGCGGTCTAATAAAAAATTAATCAATGACATAATTTAATTTAAATGATTAAACGCTAGGATGTGGTTCTAAAGTGATATTCTTTCCATGTCTTAGGAAAAAAAATTTTAAAATTTGCAATTATACGCGTAATACTAAATAATTACCGAATAAACACTAACGTATCATTTAATTTACGCGTTTCTGGCGAAAGTGGAGGTGATTTTTGTATTTTAGCTGCTTTTTCTCTTGCAACTGCTAGAGGCCCAAAGGGATTTTCTGGTGAATCAATAGCTCCAAGCGATATCGATGTTTTAGGTTGCGGCGAAGTCTTGTGTGTCGAACTTTGCTCTGCCAAATCTTGAACTATAGCTAACTTCGTACCAACCTTCGCCGCCGGTTCCTCTAGAGTACTCTGTGGAACTACGGACGACGAAGGCTCATATTTTGGCTCTTTTAAGGCCGAAATGATTATAGTTTTAATTGCCAACAAAATAAAGTGTTAGCAATCAGATTTACGCGACACTATGATCGACTAACCTTAGTAACATGAACTTCTACATGCTTAGATTGTTACACGAGGTAATGATGGTTTACTATACATATAAGAAATATGTTGGGGTAGTCACACATGGATTTTTAATAAATGAGGCATGGATGCGTCTCACATCACGGAAGCACAACCCATTATCTGAGAAAGAGGCCAGCGAAATTAATCCAATTGTAGAATCGTTTTTAAAACATGAAGCTATTAGATATCAGTAAAGATTAATGCACCAGAAACGAACCCAAAGTTGGCCGGAGTGCTCGACATCTTTATCTTTCAAATAAATATCAACTATATATGTTACAGATAAAGGAATCCAAACTGATAAAATTACCTGTGATTATGAGGAAGAAAATAATCAGCGGGTTATGAACGAACTTAAAGTATTATCCCAGCACCTGCTCGATTATAATAGACGAACTTTTGAGAAATTCATTCGAGACATAGAAAGGATTATAGAGAGCGCGTTAATGCAAACAAGAAAATGCGAAGTGAAATTGAGGATCTGAAGACGCAGTCTAGTGAGATCAAATACAATAAATTCTTTTTTTCGAAGGTAGCTATTAATGACCATCGAAGCATTTTTTACATCATCAGTATAGCGCCTAATAATTTTGCTAAGATCTGCGTACTCCTCCCTTGAAAGCATGCCACAGATTTACTGATGTTTTCTTAATTGCGAAGGAAAAATATATATTATATAAAGTATTCGCCCATATAGGGTATGCAATGTATGCCAGGATAATAAATATGTATGCATTAATAAATTTGTAATTAAAGTCGCATATGTTTTACTTTTTAATTTGTAAAAATTACTAAATAACAAATTACGCAATAAAGCCTAATTTACAATAATAACTAATAAAATACATGAATTAGATTTAATAGTAAAATAAATTAATTATCTTTACATTAGTGTTTATTTTTATTCTTTTTTTTATTCTTTTTTGCAACTTCCTTCCAATTCTCTCTTTAATGGCTTTAATGATTCTTCAGTTATAACATAAGTCTCAGCATACTCGCACGATTCTGCCCATTCTTTAGCTTCGCGATCATCTACATCTAGTGGAACCAATTTATGGGTGTACTCATTAACATAACGAAGATTTTCCTGGTGAAATAGAAAATTCATCAAAGCCTCTCTTATATCATATCCTCCGAATATAATGCTATTTTCCATTCGTGACCATATATAAATTGCACCATTATTATTTTCTAGCCAAATTTCTAAATCGTCATATGAAAGTATGGAATGAGCATCAGTAATGCCATAAACTTTGTAAAATTTATTAATCTCCCGATCACGTAGGACATTAGTATTGGTTTCATGAAACGAATAATCCTTCTTTAAGATATTGAGAAGTTGATCAACTTGCAATTCTTGCAAGTTGGTTTCATTTCTTGCGTAAGTTGCGTTTCTGTGTCGATCGAAAGGGAGTTGATTGATAGATCGGGCCTGTAGGATGCCAGATGGGTCCAATTGTTTGTTTCGGTACAATTGCCGAATTGCCAGCGTTCCACTTTTGCCATCAATTTCTTCTCCTTGTCCCGTGGGAAGAGATGGTTGTACTTTAAGTCGATCTCCTGTCGCAACTGTATTAAATCTTTCCTTGTTTGTCTGGTCCCTATTAGTGACGCCCCGAATGAGATCTTTATAATTTCCTGTTGTACGGTTTGCCAAGATACATTTACTGTTGTCGGTGGGTCCAGGTTGCCGTCTATTTCCATTAAAATCAATATCCATTCCGCAAGTTGTTTCAGATGTTGACGCAGAAATTCTATTTGTTGGTCGGAAAATTTCAGAGATTTCGGAGGCAGGCCGATATTCATTGTATATAAAAGCGCTAGTCCGTCCACAAATGTGCTCATTGCGAGCGTCGCTCGTCTATCTCCATTGGCTGGCATCGCGGTTTCCCGTTCGGCTGTTTGAGAACTATTTGCTGGTTTTTTCTGGTATCAAATATAACTTAATACGGGGAATTTGCTTAAAGAAAATATTCAAAACATACTTGGTATAGAAATTTTGACGTTTCGTCCGTTCCTGAAAGTCTTTTTATATATCTCCATAACTAATACAGTGATATCTTTGTCAGACGATGTATTTTGCTTTCTTTGGTTAGTTTTGTATTAGAATCCTGGAAGAGCAAGTTGAGCAACTGAATGGTCATTATTATGTGTTATGTACATATCACGTGAACGTGAAATTCAAGTAGGATCCGCACGTATTTACGTATTTATGTATCAATTCCAGGTATAGCGTTTTTTAACTGAGGCTAATTGTAATAAAGTTTTTAAAATAATAGAAATAATGGCTTATTTTGAAAGTTAAAATAAGCTTTTATGTATGAAACGCGTTTAAATAAAGTAACACTTCTATATGGATTTTTAATAAAAATACAGTAAAAAATTGTATTATTTTAAAGAACCTTTATGTGATAAAATTGATAAAATTTAATTGTTATTGTAAAACATTTTATAGTTAAAAAAAATTAATAAAAAGTCTGTAAATGAAGTGTTTTAACATGTTAAAACAATTTCAACGATGTAGGTTTTTTTGCTTTAACTATAACTATGTTAAAACAGGTAAGACGAATGTCTATTGAGTATTGTATGACGTAATAACTGATGTTGTATGAAATTTACTATACTCCGTTGTATGTACATTTAAAACATGTATTAAAAAGTAATTAGTATAAAATGCGGATTTCATTTTTATTTAATTAATGCAAATTTTTACTTTTATTTATTTACTATTGATAAAGCTGTCTAACTTCAATAAAACTATTCTAACTTTTAATGTAACTTTAACTCCCGCTCCTTCTCAAGGTCCATTACACGAACTTTTGCTTCACGTTCTCTTAATAAAATTTCACGTTCTTTTAAAGCTAGTTCCCTCTCTCGATATTCAAGCTCATTGTTTAAATTTTCTTTATTATTATTATCATCACAATTATCATCAGAATCAGAAATTGTGACAATTGTTTTGGTTTTCTTGTTAGAATTTGCGCGTCTACATTTCACAGTTGATTTTGTAGCATTCGATTTTTTAACCTGTGCATTAGCTAATATATAAAAAAAATAATAAAATAAATCATAATTAAATAAAGTCATAATTTTTAATTACCTTACGTTTTTTAGACTGAACATTGCAAGTTATGGGTTCTTTGTCTCGCCCTCTATTGGGTATATTGTATGTTTTATGAATTTTAATGGCGCTAAATCTTTCTTTATCCAATCTTTGCCTCTACAACCAATAAATGGAAATTTTATTTATATTCCATATTATTACAAAGAAATTAAATAAAATACTTACAGTAAATTTGCTGTTACTATTTTAATTTAAAGTAAATATTTACATCTGTGAAAGCCGCTTCTACATTATCCCATCCTTCAACATGATAAAATTATTGCGACACCTTCTTCACTAGTTTGTGGATACTCAACCGGAGTTAATGAATGTATTATTGTTTTAACAGCCACATTTTCCGTTATATATATTTCAGATTCTTCGATATCATATAAATTTGGCTATATAAAAAATTGTTATCCATAATTTGAAAAAGAAAGTAAAGGTTCGATATGAAAAAATTTTATGATTATCAATATTATTTATAGTTGTGTTACACAGATATACTATTATTCGATTACTCATAACTCATTGTGCATATATACGCAATAATTGCAACCATACTAATATACGCAGTAGCAGATTTACAACTCTGTATATCATTTCACATGACTTTACGATAATCATTTGGTATACTACTATTTGTATTACTCTCATCAGTTAAGTCGGGCATCACTAGTACTACTACTACTATACTAGGACCCCGGATAATTATAATAAAGGTCATAGGCAAAAAAAGTATATAATTTTGCATTTTTAATGGAAAGGTCATATGAAAAAACGGGTATTTTAAGAAAAAGTTACATGCTAAAATAGAGTACCACCAAATTAGGTCACAGTAAAAAACGTATATAATTTTAGACAAAATTTTAAGGTCACATGTGTATTTTGGGATTATCATATGCAGTGTTACATCAATTTTCAATATAAATAGCAAACGAGAAAAATCCATCTTTTATTGTGATAAATTTACCGCAATGTAATAAATTTATCAAATTTACTTTATATTTTCCATGATAAACTTCAACATGTTTTACCATTTATTACTTTTAAAATGTTAAGACACGTACACGTCTTAACTTTATCTTTTACGTTATTATATATCAATATC
>QZLH01000847.1:36654-56572 GCA_003833135.1 Oehlia diaphana | reverse complement strand
AAATCGAAAAAAAATTAAAAATATTGGTCATTTGCTAATAAAAATATTATATAGTTATCCGATGGAAAAGAGTGAATAACATTATTTTTACTTATGGAGGGTAAATGATTGGCTGAAAATAAGCCACGAAGTGGCTTATTCAGCCAATCATTTGCCTATAATAAGTAAAAATAATGTAATCATTTTCCATTGGATAAATTTTATATCCGAGAGGCCTCTATGATCATGTTTATCAATAGCCTAAATAGTCTAACACAATATAATTTTTATCTCATTTTTTTCTTTCTTTCGTTACCATTTTTTTTCTTATCATTATTTTCTTGCAAATTTATAATGAAAGTCAAAAAGCAACTCCTTAATAAAAATAAATCTACATTAAATAAGGCAAATATATTATATATATTGATAATGTATATAGATATACATATTTTATTGCATGTATAATTAATAATAAAATAAATTTCATATCAGATATTCGATATTGCATATAAAATACTATCGGATAACTATAAAATTTTACTATACATGATCCTATGGAATATCGGATATAATATTATATATATATTTATATATTAAAGCGAAAGTTTAAAATGTCTATTCTCTTTTGATTATTCTAATAGACGAAAGATTTAACAAATATCTAATCAATTTGAATGCAATTCCTCCGATAAGTGTAAGAACGATACCTAATAAACATCAAGATTATTCGCTTTAATAAATCCCATTCTAGATCCAGCAGGTACCCATTCTTTAAAAAGTCATCACCAACATTCTCATCTAAACTACTACTATATTTTCTTTTACTGTTGATCTTGGTTAAAACTTCCAATCTTTTTAAATTTTTATTTGTCTTCGCATCTTCTAATAAGACACTCATTTTATTGACCATGTCATTAACATCCAAAGTACATTTATCTAATAATAATGCTACACCAGCTGATTCTAATTTTCGTGTATTGCCCATCTGATCGCCACCAAAACATAGGAATACCAGTATAAAGAGATTCTAACCCGCTTGACAAAATTAATTTTGATTAAGTATTGCGAATTGTGGTGCAAATTTTGCAATATAAATATGTGGATGCTTATTATTTCGAATTGATAAAGTTTGAATTTGTGTACCATAAGTTAAGTTTAATGTTGTACTGAAATAATTTTTTGATGTTAAAACTAATTCCCAAATTACACCATCAACTATTTTTTTATTGACTGTTTCAACAATTGATTGTAAAATTTTGTTATTCTTTCTCAATCGTTATAAAGAAACATGTACCAAAAGCAACGTATAAAACTCGTTTATGTGCACCTATAAAGTTAGAGAGTTCGGGTATAAGTGGAGGATATTCATCTACTAGTAATATTGATCAATTTCCTATTAATTTGAAAAATGAGGAAATTTAATTCTTTATAATTTTGCTAAATCTTTATTAATATAAATATAAAAGACGATAATTACCTGAACATATGGTGGTAAAGATTGCGGTAGCTTTAAGAAGAAAAAAAAAACGTTATTTTTGTTAAACTTAACCAAGTTATTATATTTATTATTTATAAAATAAATTACTCAACACTGAACTGACTGAAGAAAGTATTAATCAAAGCTAATGAGAATTTGGCACTTTTTCTGATGCCGCTTTTATATTCATTTGATTTCTTATGTCATTTATTTGACGCTCTGGACCCCGAAACGCGTAAGCTATTTGCAAATATTGTATTACAGCACATCTAAACCTCTCAAAAAACGATTCATTTTCTAATGAGATATTACATCGAACAACAGATTTATATGGTATATATAGGATCTATTGCTAAATAAATGAAAAAAAATTTTTTAATATATGATATTTTACTATTAAAAAAAAAAAAAAAAAAAAAAAATAATTTGATCATTAATAATTACATTGAAGATACGTAGTAAAAACAACAACAAGTTTCTTAAGATTGTTCTTAAGATTGTAAGCAAGATCTATGCAAGCTTCATTTCCCATAACGTTACAAAAAACAAATCATTATTATATTCTTTAGCAACATTCTTAAATTTTTCATAAGTTATATTGTAGTCATTTGAGCTTAGTTATATTCAAAAATTGTATCATTCCTCTTTCCATGAATTATAAATTATTACTTTTGACAGTCAGTTGAGGTCCATTCAGATGATGGTTCATATCTTCCTGATGTTAATAATGTTACCTATGCATCAAGAATATACTAAATAGGAGCAAATTTAAAAACAGACGATAATTGATCAAAAAACACGTCGAAGAAAAAAAAAGCCTTACATTATAACCTTTTTCAATTAATATAGCGGCAATAACATTGGTTTTACATGACTTCTTCCGTCAACATAAGAACCGATCAAAATATTTTTTTTAGTATTCCCGAGCGATCAAAATAAACCTTTCTTGGAATATAATTTCGTGTCGTTGCAGTATTAACATTAACGTAAAGGATGAGATCTGTAAGAGTATCAATGATCGTTGTAATTTTGGCTAAATTTGACCGACATTAACTTGGCCAGAGTTTACAAATTACAATAATTTATCCCTGAAATCCCCCGGATTAACCAAAATTTATCTGTGTGTAACATTCAAACCATATGCTACACTTTATTAACTTCCTTACGGAAAAATACTTAAACCTTGAAAGCTTTGTTAATAGGAGAGGATACATTATATCATTGAAATTCAGTATAAGAATACTTTAAAAAAAAATTATTATACAAATCGGAGTAATTCAGCATGAAATGATGATTAACCACAAATAGCAAAAGCCTTCCGATATCCATAAACAATTTTCACCGAGATAATAATAATAGTAAAAGTAATGTATAAATCAAGCACGATAATACTTTTCATCAAATTATTATCAACCATGGACTTATGACTCAAAGGACTCTCAAATTCATTGTTTATGAGGTACTTTACGTGATTTTATTATATTGGTTTGGCACAGCTTTATTATAAATTTGTTGATGAACTTCTTAATGATGGAAGTTATACAAGCACTTATATTTCTCTTTTATGATCGAACGATCCCTGCGACTTTTATTAATTAAAGATTGATTATATAACAAATCCTAATAATATGACCTGCCCTTTGAGTGAATATACAAGTTTAGCTAAATACAATGTTGGAAAGTCTCACAAATTAACAATCCGCAGCATGATAACCCATGATTTAAATTGATCTTGCGCCAATTATTCTATTCTTTAATTAGGTATAATTTTTTAATTTGGCTGTTACGATATTGCTATTTTATAAGAACGCATGTGACTTCATCGGTTGCGCATAAAATTTTATAAAAAAAATATATATATATTTATTTTGAAACTATTTCACCTTTTTCTGATCATCGGTAACCATGTGTCCGGAACTGTTGTACCCTTTTCTATTATTTTATTAGCACTTTCATACGCTCATACATATTTATACACAAAATTTTTCCTAAATCCAATTAATTATAAAGATATCATGAATGTAAAAACGGTATTATCTTTTTTTTAAAAAAAAGCTACAGTATTTAACAAAATAACATAAAATTATTAAATCAATATAAATGTAATCTCAAACAGAATGAAAAATGAAAAAGAAAAAGATAGTTATATCTATAATTGAAAGGAAAAAAGAAAACAACAAGAGTAAAAAAAAAAATAAATAAACCAAAAATAAAACTAATCAAAAAAAAATTTTTCACATTTTTAATATTTAATACGCACTCTTTTTCAAAAACTCCTTTAAGAAATCTCTTCATTCTACCAGTGATTGTAAATCTCTACATTTACCTATTATGAGAAAGAAAAAATTATTAATAGTGTGCTAAATTTTTATTTAATGGTAAAGAAGACATAGCCAATTCCTCTTCTAGAATTAGCAGACTTTATCAATAGTAAAGAAGACATAGCTAATTTCTCCTTTTAAAATTAGCAGACTTTACTAATAACAAAGTAGGATTTTATCTGCTTGAGTTGGTTATCAAGTGAACAAGAGAAATAAAAAAAAAAAATAAAAAAGAAAAAAAAGGGAAAAAATAAAATAAAATAAAAAAGAAAAAGCAGGTAATTCTCCTAAGTCAACTTTTTAATAAAAAAAAATAAATTATACATATTTAGCAATTTCAAGCTAATTCAGATTATTATTAAACATAGAATTAAAGCCAATGTAGAACGTTTCATATTTACATACAAAGAAGAAACTTGTTCCCTATAAATCGTCAAAATTAATTAAATTTGATTATTCCATAATCTCCAATTACTGTAAAAAACATATAAATCATTTATTGTAAAAGGTCTCATTTGTTTATTAAAAAAGGATATAGATTTTTTCTTTTCGCTTTGTAATATGGCGCGATTACATGAGACTTAAATTAATTTTAAATAATATAAAAAGTTGATCGGACATGTCCTTCGCAATAAATAATCAATACAAATCATGTCCTTAATTTTCGTGGTCATTTTTAGAACAAGATCACAAGTTAAATATTTAGTGTATCAATATATTAATCGGTATTACTTGTTCGTTCGTTACTAAATCATAGTATTAATCAAAAAATTTTAATTTATCGTCTATTTTACAATCAAATAACTTATTACTGTAATAAATACGGATACCATGATGTTTTAAAAATAGGAATTCCTTTTTTACGATTATCGTTCAACTGAAATATCAATGCGTTTGCATATGTTCTTTATTATGATACTCGATAAATAAAGTATTTATTTATACCCTAAAAGTATTAACCAAACATCGAATAAGATTACTAATTTGGTTAACTGCAAAAGACGGGCCGAAAATACTAAGAACAGGACGATTAAATAGGAATTGAATAGATTAAGTTAAAATTAAATTTCGAGAATCAAAGATTTTGCGAGTCAGCAATTTTGAAGATCGTGGTACTAAATTTTTATCTCTTAAAATAATGTAATTTATTTAATAAAAATTAAAATATATTTAAATATACTTAATTTTCTTATTTTATACTTAAAATTAAAATTGTATTTATTTATACTTAAATTATAATTTATACTTAAATTTTACCTGTTCAGTATTATATATTTCAAGTAATAAAATAAAAATTTAAGTATATTTTAAATATATTTAGTATATTTAAAAATTTTCTTTTAGGAATAATTCTGATGTGATTTTTAATATGATGGCGCAGTAGTTACAGATTATTTTCGTTCAAATTAACAAAACACTTTCGGTGCACTAATTGTGCCCAACAGCTAATAAACAGGCCAACTTTAAATAACCAATTCGAAAATTTTCATTTAATATTACGTGAATATAATTTTGAAAATTGATTGAGAATATTGATAAAATTTATTATACTTGTGTAATATAAATGTTTATAACTAAAAAAATTTTCAGCATAATAAAATAATTGTAGAAATTTGAAATTGTAATTTGATATTATTAAAAAAAAATTTATTGTGACGTATTCATAACATAGTAAAGTCAATTTACCTAGTCTATAATTATAATATTTCTACTTTTTAAAAAAATAAAATGTCTATGCTTTTTTTGATTTTATTTTAATGGACGAAGAATTTGAAATCAATTTGAATAATTTGAATGCAATTCCTCCGATAAGTGTAAGAACGACACCTAATAAAGCCCCATAAACGTCAAGATTATTTGCTTTGATAAATCCCATTCTAGACCCAGCAGGTTCCCATTCTTTTAAGAAGTCATCATTAACATATTCTTCTAGACCACTGTTTTGTAAAATATATTCTATTAAATCAGCAGCTCTATATTTTCTTTTACTGTTGATTTTGGCTAAAACTTCCATTCTCTTTAAATTTTTCTTTATCTTCTCATCTTCTAATAATTTACTAATTTTATTTAAAATATCATTAACATCCAAAGTGAATTTATTTAACGTTAATGCTACACCAATTGATTTTAATTTATGAGAATTGCCTATTTGATCGGCACCAAAAGGTAGTATTAACATAGGAGTACCAGTATAAAGAGATTCATGAACACTTCCTGCGCCCCCATGACTAAAAAATAATTTCGTATTGGTGTGATTAAGTACAGCGAATTGTGGTGCAAAATTTGTAATATGAATATGTGGATGCTTATTATTTAGGATTGACAAAGTTTGAACTTGTGTACCATCAGTTAAGTTTAATGTTGGATAAAAATTATCTCTTGATGTCTCAACTAATGGCCAAACTACACCGTCAATTATTTTTTTGTTGATTGCTTCAACAAGTGATTGTAAAATTTTGTTGTTATTCTCAGTTGTTGTAAAGAAACGTGTACCAAAAGCAACATATAAAACTCGTTCGTGTGCATTCATAAAGTTAGAGAGTTCTGGTGTAAGTGGAGGATATTCTTTTGATAATACTGGTCCAATTTCCTATTTAATTTGAAAGAACGAAGAAATTTAATTTTTACAATTTTACAAATTTTCTTATTAATATAAAAAATACTGTAAATTACAACAATTACCTGAACATTTGGTGCTAAGTGTTGCGGTAACTTTAAAAAAAAAAAATAATTATTTCTTGTGAAAAAAAATTTAAACAAAAATTACTACATTGTTTATAAGTGAATTTACCTCAAAACCGAAGAAAGTATCAACCAAAGCTAATGATACTTTTGGCATTTTTCCCGATACCGATTGTATATTCATTTGTTTTCTTGCGTCATTTAATTGACGCGCAAGAGGCGCCATCGTATAAGCTATTTGTAAAGGTTGTATTAAAGCACATCTAAACCTCTCAAAAAATGATTCGTTTTCTAATGAGATGTTACAGCCGAACATCGGATCATTTTTATATGGTACGGGATCCATAACTATATAAATGAAAAAACATTTTATTAGTATCATGTGATTTTTAATATTAAAGAAAGAAAGAAAATTGATTATTTATAATTACATTGAAGAAACGAAGACCAAGCAATAACAGGCTTTTTTAAATTATTGGCAATATCCATGCAAGCATCATTTATCAAAACGTCACAAAAGAACAAATCAATATTATATTCTATTGCAACTTTCTTATATTTTTCATAAGTTTTGCCGTAGTTGTTTATGCTCATTTCCGTAGCTTGTGACAGCCCTCTAAAACCAGAATCATCATGAATATTTACATTTTTTAAATCTTTGATACGCATTGGAGGACCTAATGTAATTTGATTTAGACCTGGGTACTCTGATGATGGTTCATATCTTCCCGCTGACAATAATGTTACCTATACATCAAGAATATAAAGAGCAAGTTTAGAAACTTAGATAATAATCGACCCGAAATCACGTTGAATAAAATAAAAAAGACCCTTACATTGTAACCTTTCTCAATTAATATAGCAGCAACATCTAACATTGGTTTTACATGACTTCTTCCGCCAACATAAGAGCCAAGTAAAATATTTTTAGGTATTCCCGAGCGATCAAAATCAACTTTTCTAGGAATATAACTTTGTGTCGTTGCAGTATTAACATTGACGTAAAAAACGAGGTTTAATGAGAGCATCAATAATAATAAAATAGGGTTTCTTTTAATCATCTTGATTGTTATTTGATTTATTTGATTGATATTTAGTTTGAATATAATAATAAGCTTTTTTTTTTAACTGTAGGAAGAGGAATAATTGCAATATTTATAATTTTTGATCTCATATAAATATTTTACTTTTTACGTTAACCATTTTAAAAAATTATTCATTAAAAAATGAAATTTATATAAATAGTAATCATTGCGTATATGTAATTCTATTTATGTAACATAAGATATCGATGTGTTTGAAAATTAATTTCGATAAACAAATATGCTTCATATTTATAAAATGACAAAATGATCGGTGATTCATTGCTCATTAACCACTAAACTTAATGAAAAAAGTGATCTACCCTTTAATGGACAATCGCATTGTTTAAAATTTATCGATTGAACGAATTGATGATGAAAAGTGGAATAATACATAATTAAGACTAAATTTGTTGAAGCTGGAATAATTTTGCCTGTTGAAAAAATTTCGACGGATAAATTAAATGGCCGACTTTTCCGCATACGGAATAATTCATATTCCGATAACTTCAAAGTTATAACAAATACATAAAAATAGCAGTATCGTAATCGGCTTTTATAAATAGAAGTTTTTTCTTAAAAATAAATTACATATATTCAGCAATCTCAATCTAATTCAGATTATTATGCATAGAATTGAAACAAATAGAGAACGTTCATATTTACATACTGAGAAGATAAGAAGAGTTGGGACTTGTTCTCTATAAATCTTTAAAATTAATTAAATTAATTATTCAATAATCTCCATTTATCAATCACTGTAAAAAACATATCTTATCAATAATTTTTTATCACAAAAAAACCTCGATTTATTATTATTACTATTATTTTCTTCTTATTACAAACTTCGGAAATAAACTTTATAATATGACGAAATTACGTGAGGCTTAATTTAATTTTAAAATAGAGGTTCTTATAATAGGACACTCCACTGCTAACATCTTCCATATAAAAAATTTTTTAAAAAATTGATCACATATCGGAGTTTTTTTTGGAATGAAAACTAGAAAAATGATCATTTATCGGAATTTACCCAGAAAATTTTTTATAGGGCTTGCGTCCTTCGCACAAAGCTCTTTTGTCATCTGTAAAAAAATTCTCAGCCAATAATAAGTCACAGTAAATACAAAACATATCCTTATTTTCGCGGTTATTTTTAGAATAAAGACCATAAGTTACAAAAATGTCATTAAACTTTGTGTATTAATAAATATATTTGTCCGTTTAATCATAAACTTTTATTCAAATAACTTATTATATAATAACAAGATTTATTCGGATTTTGCCGATACCTTGTTCTAAAAATAGGAATTAATTATCGTTCAAATATCATTATGTTTGCTCATATTTCACAACCAAATATTTACACTTCAAACAGTACAAGGTTACTAATTTGTGCGGCAAAAAACGAACCGTGTGTCGGACTAAGTCGGTAAAATTTCGGTCCGGAAATTGTATTAAATTTAAAATAAATTAGTGTAACTGGTAAATGCAAATATTTTATGGTAGTACAGTACACGAAAGCTCGTTACCATAAAAAAATTCTATGTTGATCATTTTATGACTAAATCACTAAATAAGAATTTATCTAATATAAACTAAGAATCAAAACACCGCAAATTTTTCATCTGACTAATATAATTTCCTTCAACTTACAGTGTCTGTTAAGATCACCACAAAAGACAACGATGTATATGAAAACTAACATCGCTTGTAAGTCTGCAATAACGTATAAAAAAGCGTTACAATATACATAATAACGAAAACTAAACTATTTAAATATAAAGAATAAAGGAATATAAACTACAAATTAAAATATAAGAAAAATAATTTATAGAAAATATCGAAAAAATAATTAATAAAAAAGAAGAAAAGGAGTGGACAAATAGAAAAAAAAACTACCATGCTATTGAACAAGTCGATCCCAAGGACGATTCAATATCAAAGAATAAAAAAATACTGCAAGAATAAAAAATCAAAAAAAATAAAAATAAAAATATGATATATTGAATAAATGATCTGCCTTATCTGTAAACGCTCCGAGTGAAAGTAGTCATCGCCTATACGTGATCATGACCTCATGATAGTCGCTTCAAATATCTAAATTATTGGAATAATGGAATAATGGATCTAATATTGCCAAAAAAATAAAGTCCATAAGTGACATTATTGAAATACCGTTTATTTTAATTAATCCTGATAAGAATTTCAGATTAAGGGCGTTCTTAAGCACTTATTAACATAATGGATTCAGTTGAAAAAAATTTTATTAGTAAAATTGGTCGAGTTTCAGTTCAGTCAAAAAGTTTTTTGTTACAGATCACCTTTTTTTTCATTTTTATTCATATTTACTTCATCTGTTCGTGGTAACGCCCTAACCTAACCCGATTGTGCCAAACATTCACAGTAATTAACCGATCAACCCTAAAATTAATTTAACTTTGAGAATTTTGAGATGACTTCAAAATCGTATTGTTATTGAAAATATTGTATGTAATGTCTATTATAAAAAAAAAATTTTTTATTTAACAAATATAATTTGGTTTTACAGTATATTTTATCTTATTTCACTATGTAATTCATTTGAATAATATATAATTGTAAATTGATTTTTCTTAAAAAAAAATTATTGTGGCGCCCCAGAACGCAGTAAATCAATTCACGCGAAACTAGAAATTATTTATATAGTCTATGCTTTTTTTGATTTTATTCTAATGGACGAAGGATTTGAGATCAATTTGAATAACTTGAATGCAATTCCCCCGATAAGTGTAAGCACGATACCCAATAAAGCTCCATAAATGTCAAGATTATTTGCTTTGATAAATCCCATTCTAGATGCAGCAGGTGCCCATTCTTTCAAATAGTCATCATTAATATATTCTTCTAAACCACTACTATGTAAAATATATTCTATTAAATCAGCAGCTCTATATTTTCTTTTACTGTTGATTTTAGTTAAAACTTCCATTCTCTTTAAATTTTTCTTTATCTTCTCATCTTCTAATAATTTACTCATCTTATTTAAAATATCATTAACATTCAAAGTGTACACACTTAACGTTAATGCTACACCAGCTGTTTTTAATTTTTGAGCATTGCCCATCTGATCGCCACCAAGAGGTAATACTAACATAGGAGTACCAGTATAAAGAGATTCATGAGAACTTCCTGCGCCCCCATGACTAAAAAATAATTTCGTATTGGTATGATTAAGTACAGCGAATTGTGGTGCAAAATTTGTAATATGAATATGAGGATGCTTATTATTTAGGATCGATAAAGTTTGAACTTGTGTACCATCAGTTAAGTTTAATGTTGGATAAAAATTATCCCTTGATGTCTGACCTAATGGCCAAACTACACCATCAACTATTTTTTTGTTGACTGCTTCAACAAGTGATTGTAAAATTTTGTTGTTATTCTCAGTACTTGTGAAGAAACGTGTACCAAAAGCAATATATAAGACTCGTTCGTGTGCATTCATAAAGTTAGAGAGTTCTTGTGTAAGTGGAGGATATTCTTCTGGTAATACTGGTCCAACTTCCTATTAATTTGCAGAATGAGCAAATTTAGCTTATTGTAATTTAACAAAATTTCTTATTAATATATAAATAAAAGACAGTAATTACCTGAACATTTGGTGCTAAAGGTTGCGGTAACTAAAATAAAAAAAATATATTATTTTGTGAAAAATAATTTTGACATCATATTATTTATTATAGAATAAATTACCTCAAAACCGAAGAAAGTATCAACCAAAGATAATGAAACTTTTGGAATTTTTCCCGATGGTTCTATATTCATTTGTTTTCTTATTTCATTTAATTGATGCGCAAAAGGCCCCAATTTATTAGCTACTTGTAAAGGTTGTATTAAAGCACATCTAAACCTCTCAAAAAATGATTCATTTTCTAATGAGGTGTTACAACCATACACCGGATCATCTTTATATGGCACAGGATCCATAACTATATAAAAAAAAAAATTTTTTTAATGATCTTTTACTATTAAAGAAAAGAAAGAAATTTTATTTATTTTATAATTACATTGAAGAAATGAAGTCCAACCAACAACAGGTTTCTTTAAATTATTAGCAGCATCTATGCAAGCCTCATTTGCCAGAAAGTCACAAATGAACAAATCAATATTATATTCTTTTGCAGTTTTCTTATATTTTTCGTAAGTTTTTTTGTAATCATTTGTGCTTGGTTCCAAAATTTGTGACAGTCCTTTATAATCAAATTCTACGTTACTTTTAAAATTTTTCATGTTGTTGCCATTAACTTCACTAAGTCCTAATGTAATTTGATTTAGACTTGGGTACTCTGATGATGGTTCATATCGTCCCGCTGTTAATAATGTTACCTATGCATCAAGAATACAAATAGAAGCGTTTAGAAACCTCGATCCAAAAACACATCGAATAAAATAAAATCCTTACATTGTAACCTCTTTCAATTAATATAGCGGCAACATCTAAAATTGGTTTTACATGACTTCTTCCACCAATATAAGAACCGACCAAAATATTTTTAGGTATTCCCGAGCGATCAAAATCATCTTTTCTAGGAATATAATTTTGTGTCGTCGCAGTATTAACATTGACGTAAAAGACGAGATTTAATAAGAGTATCAATAATAAGATAGAGTTTCTTTTAATCATTTTATCTGATTGATTGTTATTTGATTTGTGTTTTATTTGAGTGCGAAAAGTTTTTTTTTTTTTTTTAATTGTGAGAACAGATTAATTGCAATGATTACAATTTTTGATCATTATAAATATTTTTTTTTTTTATTTTAAATACATACAAGTTGATCGTTTTAGGGATATTCATTAAACAAATAAATTTTATATAAACAGTAATCATAGCGTGTATGTTATTCTATTTATAACAAAGATGTATTTAGAGATAAATAAAAATGTTTCATATTTATCAACATAATGATGATAATTATTGAAATTTACCGATTTGTCGAATTGACGAATTGAAAAAAGTATAATAAAATTGGGACTTGTTCCCTATAAATTTTTAAACTAATTAATTAAATTATTCAAAAATCTCCATTTGATAATCAATATCATTTTTTCATCATAAATCATTTTAAAAAAAGAAAATAATCACAACTTATTTTTATTTTACAAACTTTTGAAATCAAGGGCTTTAATTTTTTTTTTCTTCTCGCTTTATAATTTAGCGAGAAAACACGAAACGTAATTTAATTTTAAATAAAGGTTCTTATAATCGGACACGCTACTGTCTTTCGCATGAAGATCTTTGATTGTAAAAAATAGAAATCTTATAAGAATCAGATACAGCAAATGTAAACAATATCCTTTTTTTCCGTGGTTATTTTTAGAATATGATCACAAGTTACAAAATATCATTAAAATTTATTTTGTGTATTAATAAGTCGCATACCTTGTTTAAAAAATAAAATTACGATTAATCAGTCAAGTATCAATGTGTTTGCATAATTTCTTTATTATGATACTTGCCCAAATATGAAATATTTATACCCTAATAAGTATCAACCAAACATCGAATAAGATTACTAATTTGGTTAACTGCAAAAAGATGGGTCGGGGAGTGCCAAGAACTGTACAGTTAAAAGAATGTGCAAGAAAAACGAACCTTGTGTCGGACAAAATTGGTGAAAGTCCTGATTTCGGAATTTGTATTTCGGAAATGATTATTTATCATAAGATAATTGCTCTGTTGCTCTGTTATTTGCGATCCGGATAGCCGTAGACAATCCGCCGCGGATTGAAAACACAAATTTATTCGTCATCCATAATATTGGACTTACTGTGTGGACGATTACGGATATCCGTATATCAGAAGTCAATCATAGTGGCATTTAAATCACGTGACTTCGCATTTTGAAACTGTGAATATTATTCACTGTGAAAATAACGATGTCTATATAACAAAAATATTATAAAATAAAAAGTAAAAATAAAAATAAAATTGTTTCTTACTATATACCATTGTATAATAACGGATAACGGATTATCCGACGGATGACGCAACCAGAAAATTATCTGTTATCTTAATCTGAGTTCGGATCGGATATAAGGGGTCGAGTTTGTCAAATTTATACAAGGAATGTTCCAAACTTTGATATGTATTTACCGAATATATTAAACATGCGTAACTCGATCAATATTACACATGGAGTGTTTTTTGTAAACACACGTAATATAATTTTTTCATTCCATTTAATATAAATAACACTTATTGATATAGGTAAAGATTTGGAATCGATTAAATTAATATTGAATTTCAATTTTGACGATCTCGCGGCACAAAATTTAACTAAACTTCTTTTAATCAATGATATTTATCTCTTACAATAATATAGAAGGGTTTTGATTGTTTAAATAATAATGTATTAATTATTATTATTAATAATTTAATAAAATTTTGCAAAAAAAAAATCATTTTCAAACCAGTTTTACCAAATATATCCTCTACATTTTTAATTATTCAGCAATGGCGTTATTTTGCATGCGACGCTGATCTATTTTTTCCGATAACTCCGATAACTCAGCCTTCGTTACGGCTGAAATTTAACCCGGTGCTCATTAACCGGTCAACCTTAAAAAAATCAATTTGATTTAATATTACGTTAAAATTGATTTTTCAGATATAACTTAGAGTCAGAGATGGGATCGTTTTTGATACTATTGTCAAATTTTAATACAATTATACTTGTATTTAATGTACATTTTATGATAAAACAAAATTTTTAACTTTATAAAATAATTTTTTTTTTTTTGGTATATTTTTATTTTTTATATTATTTTATTTTTAAAAAGTAAGAATTATCAATTGTAAATTAATGATATTTATTGTGGTCCAATCAGGACGTAGTAAATTCAATTCACATGATCATTTTGACGTATTGTATTTTTAATGTTAATAACTTTATTAATTATCTTTATTTATTTATTTATACATATATTTATTTATTTATAAACATAGAAGAGTACAAATACATAAAAAAGAAAACTCGTTGTAACTTCAAACAAAAAAATGCTCATAATTTTGGCCGGAATTATAAGTTTTGGCCAGAATTATAAATGAGATTACAAATCACATGACATTTATATGATGTGATTACAAAAATTATATTAAACGACCAACGGTCTGCGCTACGGCCGAAATTGCCAGAATTAATGATTCTCTTTCTAAAAATCCTGACAGTAGTACAAAATCTCATTTTTATAAATATGTTTAAGTTTTTGGAGTTGTTGCAGTGCGAAGTAATTATTCTCAAATGTCTTATGCATTACTGTAAAATAATTACGCTGTAATTAAATACTAATATGTCATAAATAATTTTCCACATTATTATTAAATTTATATCCTTATTAACCTATTTATATTGACTGGACATAATAAAACGCTCATTGATGATTTTTCCAAATTTTTAAGGTCAGGGAATACTCTTAAGATTTTTTCTTCGAGAGCTGTTTAAAGACAACTTATTTAAACGATCTAGAACGAAAGAAGTAACCACCCTCAATTTCAATTTATAGGAAAATATCATTTAATCAGAATCATAACCCGAGAAAAATATGGTTTGCATGAGATGAAAGCCACACAGCAGCTCAAAAGACTTATGGCGTTTTAGAGGGGAGAAGATCCAGCAAATTAGAAATATTAGTAGTCAGTACATTGTCTATTACAGAGATCGTCAGACTCAAATTAATTTGACTGAAAAGATTGTGAAATGACTAATGATAAAGCGTTTACGTGCATCATTAGTTTATTTTTAAGTTAACTTATATCAGTAATCTTTTATTAGCACATCAAGATAATCATACATCATTAAATCATGGGGGCCTCTTATCTGATGTTTCATTCAGACAATTTTATTACAAATCATTCAAACAGAAAATATATAATCGGACTTTTTATTTACTTATTTGTTCTAAGTATAGTAAGTTATTTTTAAAGAAATTATTTATTGTAATAATTAATTTAATTAAAAAATTACAAGGATTAGAATAGTTATGCAAATGGTATAATATGAAACGCAGTTTTATATATATTTTATTGTTTTAAATTTTTATTAGTATGGCAGATGCTCATTATGGAACATCGAGAATACTATCCTGATTATCCTTTATTTTTTATGGACACAGGAACCGAGGTTCTTGAACATTATTTTTGGTATATCACGTCAAGTAACAGATGATTTTAACTTTATGAATTTTATAAAATTCAGTGTATCGAGATTCACGTGCTTGAATTAATACGCCAAGCGATCGAACATCAGCCGGAGGTAGGAATTTTTTTTTATATTGAATAAAATAAATTTAATAAAAATTACACAATCTGTATATTTAGGTTACGTTACGTAATTGGTATTGATGGTACTTCTCTACCTCATGAAACTATTGAATATTTGCGTGGCTTTAAAGAAGTAATTCATGTTGGATAACTTATTCGCCATATTGAACATTCGCCAGATGATCAGAATAGCTGATGATGACGACAATATCAAAATTTAGCTGGTATAAAAATTAATTATTTAATTATTATTAATCACTTTTATTTAAGAATCACGGGTAGAAATAGAAAATGTTGGGACTTCTGCATTTGAAGTTTCTCGGCTCTTATCAGATGATGAATCAAATATGAGAAATGAATCTGCAAAACAATAAATTGGCAACTGATCCCGATCTGCATTACGTCAGACAAAAGCAATTTGAAAAGGTGGTTCCACTATTTATGCCTGAAGGATTTTTTAATTGATATTTGAAAAGATCATGATACTTTTACATGGTATTCAAAAATACGTTCAGCAAGTAAGCACTAACTGAAACAACTGAAACAACTGATACTTGGTCTAATAACACTAATCAATAATTATTGAATTGACAAATGGTCAGGAAAATTGTATAAATCAACGAAATGAACGTTGGAAACTGTAAAGACTCGTGACCGTTCTGATAGCTGTTGAAACTAATGGTAATATTTCTTTTATTGGCATTGTAAATTTAAGTGTTATTTTGTAATACATAAAATTAGTAATGTAAATGTATCTAATTTTCATCCTCTAATTTCAGGTGGATACTTGACAGACGAATTTAGCATTAATTTCTCTGATCTCTTTTTTCTAGAGAGCGGACTTCTTGCTAGAGTTTTTGAAGGTTCAGGGGATAACTTTTTTATAAATTCATATTTAAAAAAAAGAGTCATGTGATAAGCCAAGACGATGAGTCATTAGAGAAAATGAGTAACGATATTATAGTCTAAAAAAATCGCCAAGCTATGAAGATTTTGATAAGAATACGATGTAATGGGAATAAAGATAATTACTCTACATAGATACATAATCAAGAAAAAAATATTGAAATAAACTTAATAAAAATAATAATAAATATTGTTCATCGAAAATTCAATGAATTTGAAAATTTCATGATTTTTCATCAATTGTCCTTTTAAAGATAATTTAATCATGTATTTATAAAATTCATAAAAAAATAATTTAAGTAGTGTAGTATTATGGATAACTTGGATAACTTACCGATGATAACTATGATGTCATTGAACCATGTTTAATCATAGTTTTATTTGCTAAAGTACGTACATTTTTTTCTTATGTAACTCAGGTAATACAGTATATCAAAATGATTCATGAGTAATATGAGTAGGATTCCATAATGAATTAATTTTTTTATATTCGTACATTATAAGGCCAAGTAAATAAAATTATTCGTTTCTCATGACCGGGCAGGTCATGTAAATATTACAAAAATAAAATTTATTTTATTTAGTCATGTGATTTTAGTTTTGACCAATCATAATCATAAAAAAATAATCCACAGGCAAAAAATTTATTAAATCAACCAATCATCATCTAGGAATCGGCAAATTTTTTAAATTTTTTTTCTGGGCGGCCGGGTCAAATTTAGCAATTTTTTTTCTTTGGCCTAATACAATCGGATTTATTTAATTTTTTCCTTAATCACGCGTTTTGTTATCTACCGTACCCGCGCAAAAGAAAATCATTTCCGTTGTTTTATACTGAAAATCTATGAACAAGTCAGATTTGTTATTTACTATGAATTTCTAGTGAATGGAATAATGGGCTCAAGAAGGTAAAATAATTTGGAGATGAGTGCCCACAGAGTGGCGACATGCAAGAGTAGTGAACGAGAAAATGTTGCGACGTGACTTGTGGAAGAATGTTCACCAAGAAGGTAACACATTGTGGAATTTCGGTCAAGAGAATAAAACACATAAGCAAACTGAACGTGAAAATAAGTTCAATTATTGAAAATTAGGTTCGAAATACGAATTTAGTAAAATTTATATGGCCCCCTTGTGAAAGGATGGCAAGAGAATACGGAGGTAAATTTTGTGAATTTAAAGTACATCACATAATAATAATATTATAAGTTTATAAGTTTATTCGATAAATTAGTTTAAGTCTCATTGGATTTTACATAGATATTAATTTTAGATTTAAAATTTAAAATGTAAAATTAATAAAATTTATTTTCAACCAATCGTTTAAAAGGTTGTCTAATAAACTAAACCATTTTTTTTTAATTTAGAACGCAGCAAAATTTTTTATAAATATTTAAATAAATATAATTCATATAGCAACGTTAATAAAAACTATTTTTTTAGGCAGATTTTTTTTCTGGCGTAATTCATATTATTTCAGGACCAGTCAAATTTACCATAGTATGGATGAACATCACATATCTGTTGGTACCACATATGTACTGCCGTGTCATATGTTCGCAGGATCCGGGATTCTGATTCCGTTAATTTCCGTTAAATTATTTAGATATTCACTAAGTATAGTTTAAGACACAAAGCAAAGGGGCTTGGGTATAATCTAGAACTTCAGGTTACATCAGATATGGTTAGCATCATTTAACCATCAGCAAATTCGTAAGATATGAATGGACGATCATTCATTGTAGATGTTTCAAGCCACAACAATAATATACGATATAAAATGAGCATCATTGCTAAAAAACGCATAATTTTAATCGTTTTACATTCATCTAAATAATGGGTCAATAATTTGATCCTGATTATAGATTTTTGACTTTAATCTAAAAAGCACGGTAAGAAAATCATTGTTAAAGATTATGACTAAGCCCTCTAAATCAATCATAAGAAAAAATTTTTTCGCCTTTTTGCTGAGATAATAAGAATAAGAAAATTTTTATTATTGTTTATTATTGTGAATTTTTTCTATAATTTATTTGTTTATTTTATTTTATTTATTTATTTTTTTTTGATAATCTTATTATTTTTTTAAAGAATTATTTATCATACGCCTTTGTTTGATAGATGAACGAATAATCATTCATCGTTAATAATTTTAAATATGGCTTTTCATACATTAGTTCATTATCTTCAATATGGCGTTTCTTATAGTGTTATTCATAAATGTTAATATTTAAAACTTATATAAGAAAATTTCTAATTTACGAATATTACTAAGCTTTTATAAAAAAATTTATAAATTGGGTTTTCCAAAATATCACCTAAAAAATTCTTTCGTATTAAAATTACATTCAAAAGACACTTAATAATATAATTAATAGAAAATTTCTACATAATTTAAAAAAATGCTTCTAAAAGAAAAAAAATGTATCCCTTTGATGATTAAATTTTATATAAATATAAATTGGGATAAATTTAACCTCAAAACCATCAAAGGGATTAATTAATTTATTATCTTTTTCTGAACGCACTTGAATAAGCGAATAAAAGAATGAACACAAGAAGGCAATAATGCGGAGTAGAGTAGAATGTCCAAGAAGAGGCAACGTGCTAGAGGAGTCAGCACCAGAATGCTGCAACGTGACCTGGGGAAGGATGGTCACCACCACCTTCTTAGAAGGATGGTGGTGGCATTGAACTCTGTAGCTCTGGTTCTGAAGAAAGAGAGATGAAAAATTTGGGATGCTGCTTTGATTATTGTAGAATTATCACCTATCTAGGTTGAATAACATGTTGGAAAGATCAGTAGTGGTTTTCCCTTTTACTGATTGATGAAAATATCTCAGAGTCTTTTCACCTTCGGTAAGGTTAAAGAAAAAAGATAATAAACAGTAACAATCGACAACAATAGTTAGCAAGCGGTAGTTTAGAATTATTTTATTCAAATATATTTAATTTCACTGATCATCACAATTATTACAAACAATTTTATATGTAGTAATTTATTTAATATGTAATTTATATAATAAAATATATTCAAAAAAAATTGAACATATGGGCTGATTTGTTTACTCTGCATTAAAGAGGTATTGAATTGATTTTCACAATTTTTTTGTTACTCAAAATTGTTTTGTAATACCAAAAAATCATCTGATTGATGATCACTTGACT
>QZLH01000847.1:11410-35488 GCA_003833135.1 Oehlia diaphana | reverse complement strand
TGAGATACAAATTTTTAACATATATAGTAAGTGCTAAGAATTATATTAATTTAAGGAAATATTTACCAAATTATAGTATAATAACTTTGAATAAATATTTTTTAATACTCATCCCCAATTTACTGTATATTATATATTATTTTGTATAATAAAAATGTAGTAAAATCAATATTTTAATTAAAGGTAAACAAATCAGCCCATATGAGAATTTCAAATATAAATTTCCAAATTCTGAAAATTAATATAATACGAAGAAATTTGATGAATGTTAAGGGAATTTCGAATCTAAACTCTTGAGCTGTAAATTTTTTTGATTTAGATTAGTAAAATAAATTAACATGTAAAAATCATTATATATTAGATAATAACTTTGACTTACTAATTCTTCGTAACTACTACTATTACCATCATCAGCATCGCTCGATTCTTCAATCATAGGCAAAATCTCTGGACTTTTTTCTGAATCTTCTTTCACCGCTAACTCCTGCAACATACATGGAGTTACAGTAACATTATTTTTGATCGATTGCTGATAATTGATTATACATTAATGTTTGTGAAATATTTTGAAATTTTTAACTTCAAAGTACTGATGAATGTTATTATTACCATAAGAAAATCAACTCTCTTTAAAACTAACTTGTCATTGCATTTAATCCCAGGGCTTCTGGGATTTAAGATAATATCGCAGATGGTGAGTACATCCCAGTACTCTGGAGGAAGCTCATTGCTTTTGTATGATTTGAAAACAGAAGAGATTATTTTCGTGAGAATACCTTGGTTTTCGAAAAGTTCTTGATATGCTTTTCGCGTTTTTGCACTTTTTTTCCATTCAGAAATTTTTTTAGAGGACGCACTGCTATCCACATGTTCTAACTTCTGCTCACCAAAGTTAGAAAACATAGAATTTCAAATATTTGCTGCTAAATCATTATGCTTGCTTCAGCATTTGTTTTTTATCTTAATAATCAAATAATTTTGGATTATTATTATTATTATTATTGATTATTATTAATGATTTCACATACTTCTGGTAATAACTTTGATTCGAATATGGAAACCCACGTATTCCTTCCAAGATTTTTGATATAATGACTGGCATGTTCAGCGAGGTATTTCTCTAAAGCTTCATGGTACTCCGTATCTGAGGAAAATAGAATCTTCAGAATAAGTTCTTTGGACACCTTTTTATATGCACGCTGTAAAGACAATCAGTTATTTTTAAATATATTGAGATCAAATAAAGTTGCTAAATATATTAAAGTAACTTACGTTCCAAAATTCATCTGAAAGCTCATCAACCACCACAAGTCTCTGTATCGTTTGAGAATCTAATCATTATTGCTCACTAATATGTCAGCACAATCAATATAGTGATGTGATTTTTTCGTCTAATACTTTCATAGTATAGTTAAATTTCTCAATTATAAGATAACATTCATCACGTTCTTCGAAGTTACTATATTTGTCATCAATTTGCATAGGTGTGATAGGTGTGGAAGTTCTGATAGGTGTGGACGATGTTCTGAATCTTAACAAACAATCAGGATAGTACAGCTTATAAAGAGCTGAAAGGTGCTTTGCTAAGGCAGAACTACTTTAAAAATGGCATATATTTAGGGGATGGAAGCATGGATGTAAGGTTTGTGAGGAATGTGATCATCACTCACATCTGTATTGCAAATTGCAAAAGGTGTAAGAAGGTGGCAGAAGGAATTTATAAGCGATGTGAATGTCCTCAAGTAATTTGATCAATAAAGTAATGGCACAAATTTACCAGACATTTTATAATTTTTTTTTGCATGGAGTGAGGTTGTGGAATTGTGTGAAGTAAAGTGTGCTATTATTTTTTTGATCAAGCTTTATTGTAGCTTGATAAATAAATGCGCAGTAATGTTATATATATATCATGGGAGCAAGTAATAATTTATTCTCAAACTTTCTCGCACATTCTCAAATTATGATCTTTATATATGGTAGCGTTAAATTCTTTATTGTTAAATTAAGGGGATGCCATTGATCAGATTTTCACGAGATCCTGCAAATTGTATAAAAAGGTGATATCCTAGTTAGTAAAACTTTTTATCTGCCTTGTGCGAATATAAGCAAGAATCAAGGAAAATCAAATGAAAATTCTAATAAAATTAATAAAATTTAAAACTGCCATTATTTGCATCATCAATATTTACAATTAAACGAACCTAGTTTATTGCTCTTGAAACATGTCATCACAATGTTAACTGATTTTCCCGCCTCTATAGATGTTCTAAAATAAAACGGTCATATTACTCTTCTTGTTATATATCGTCATTTTGGTTTGTATAATAGGTGCAGTGAAATTATTCACTTGAATGCAAAGGCACAGCAAAAGTACATCAAAAAATAATGTTTGGTGCAGTATCGTACTTGAAAAATTTCTTAAAAGTCAAGGCGGATTGAACATTACATTGTTTTTTTACATCAGTTGCTAATTTCCCCATTTATGCTGTAGATTCGAAATTATTCAATCCCATGAAGGTTTTCTTGCGAAACTTAGCTAAAATCAAAAATTATATAATTTGTGTTGGTATGAGTGATTTATATTGGCGGGGATCTTGTAAACATAATTTCGTATAAAATGGAATCTCATAGTTAGATATAGTGAATACTATATAAATGTGATAGAGCAAAAAAATAACTTGATATCCGCGTAATCCCTCCCTCTTTGATAGCATCATACATTTTGCTTATTCTTTCTTAATTGCAAAGGAATCTCTGCATTTAAATTTGCAATTAGTTTTGCATATGCTTTTTATTATTTTTTAAATACTTCTTGTACAGCACTTTTATACAAATTAGCAAATAAAGTATTCTACAAATGATAAGACATATGAATATATTGGATTTAATTGTAGTTAAATCAAGCTATTTTCATATCAATGCTTATTTTTATTCTTTTTCTTTTTTCGTTGCTTCTTTTTTCCACCCATTAGAATTCTATTCATGCTTTTATGATACCTTAGTTACATCAATTGAATTTACCCATTCTTCAGCCTCTTTATCATATGCATTTATTGGTACCAATTCGCGAGTGATCTCATCGACATAACAAAGATTTTCCTGATTAAAAAGATAATTTGTTAAAGCTTCTTTCAAATTTCCTCCTCCGCGTATCATGCTATCGTCTATGCGAGACCAAAAATAACTAACACCATGGTCTTCTAGCCAAAAGACTGAATCACCACATGCAAACATGAGTTGGAAATCAGTAATGCCATACGTTTTGGGGAAGCGGTGGATCTCACTTTTAGTAAAGACATCTTTGTTTGTCTCTTCGCGATATGGTTCTTTATCCTTCAATAACCTAATGAGTGAGGCAAGATCATTGGTGTTCCGCATGTTTTGCATTCCATCATCATTTTGCAATTCTCGCAACATGGTTTCATTTTTTGTTTCTATTACCATTGCACAAGTCCTGATTGGTAGCTTGGGTATCTGTGACACTAGATGGAACCATGTATTCATTTCAGCACAATTTCTGAACTGCCAGGGTGCTTGATTCTTTACCAACTTTCTATGATCGTCCCAAAGAAAGAGATGGTGAATCTCTAAATTGACTTTCTGCTGAAACTTTATTATTTGTTTTCTGGCATTCCTGTCTCCTATTCCATCTGATAATCGAGAAAAGTCTGCATTGGAGGTTCGCAAATGTTGATCGTATAGAAGAAGGTAAGAGCATCCCATGGAGTGGCAACTGGAATTGTCGCTCTGTCTATTTCTATTATCAAAGTTTTTGGTTTCCAACTTAGAATCCAACGTTCCTCTTTCTTTTCTTTTATTTCTCTGGAATATCATACAAACATTTAATGTGATATTCTCTTAAAATACGGCATAATATTTAGGCCATACCTGTAAGGTAGTAGGACCATTTTGTATAGAATTTCTGATTCTCTGCTCATTCTCGAAAAGGTCTCCAGGTAGCTCCATAGCTAATACTTTTCAGAATTTTTTTTTTTTTTAAAAAAAATCCAGTAAGGCAATGACTTACCTCTTCTTTAGTATTTATAGCAACTAGTTGTATTTGTTGTGTTTGAGACATGGTCTGGTGCAACATAATGTAATGCGGAAAATATTATATATATGACTTCTATGACATCATTGTGACTTGTGATGAGATGTGCGCATTACTAATTTTGAGATAGCCAAATCCAGAAAAGATAGGGGCTGTGTGCCTGTGTGATGTATGAATCGCATATATATTTCACATTTTTTTCTCGTACTTTCGAATACCGCAATAAGACGTCATCAGTATACTTCTCTGCACGTTTGTCTTCTATCGGTTGTAAGTGAGAAGAGTCTTCACGATTATCATATGACACATGTCCCAAACTTTTTTTCACGTGTTTTTTGCACATTTCTCTGATGATGCAATAAGAGTCGATTATAAATAAAAAAAGTAATCGCTTATTTAATAGGTCATATAAAAGTATATTATATAACAGCAAAGGATAAAATTAAAAAGGCTAGAAAAATGGTTGATATTTTTGGTCCTATAGGTCCATTTAGAATTCACTACGTTCGTTTATTTTCTGTAGACCAGCTCTCATATTTTAAAGAAGACTCATAAAAGCAAAATTACCAAACCCTGGGATGCCATGAATATGCGAAACACTTTGAGTGTTTTATTATGTCTTTTTTATATCTATTTTATACGTACAATGATATATCATACTTCCCTAGATAGATTTATATATATATGTCATTCTTCCTTTCAGTAGTAATTTTTAGTCTATGTGATCTTTTTTCTCATAATTGATAAGTAGAAACATAATAGATAAATTTCTAGCGAATGAGGGAATAACAAATCTTATTATATGTCAAACTCTTATATGTCTGAACATTCAAGCACTTAGCTTTTTTCAGCTGGCCAGCCAATTTGCAATAAAAGTACTTTTCATTTTTAAATAGTAGTCCCGCCTAGTGTTTTTTTTTAATCAATGAATCTATTTTTTATTATACAATTGAAATTAATGGATATTACATTTGCTTTTATTTTCTACATAAATCACAGCTATAAAATATGAATGTTTGGCACCAGCCCTTTCGCCAACAATTAATAAAAAAAATCTCTAATCCTCTTCTCATGCACCGCCATAATTAATAGTGACATTAATTACATTAGCATTTTGAGAGAACAAGGGAAGAGTTGGAGTAACAGGTCTAGAGACTACAGGAGTCTCAATAGAAGGCGTTACTGGTCTTGATGATTTGGTTTTTTTATGTGAAGGGGAAGAAGAAGTATCAGATCCTATTTCGAAAGGATTCAAATTCTCAGAAGACGATTGTCTATCAGCTACACTCGTAGAGGATGATGATTGATGTTGTGCTCCTAGAAACAATAAATATCCCTTAATCTCTTTTTTTTTCTCATTTTATTTGAAAGAATATCACAAAACTAATTACTGGGTTCTTTCCAGAATTCTGTGAAGAATTCCTCATAATACTGTTCACCGACAAGACTCCTCTTACTTTTAGTTTCTTCATAATAGACTTTAGTCATCTAACTAAACAAAGGAATTAGATCAGAGACGGTTAATATCCGCTAGTGTTCCGCAAATTCGAATCATAGTTCAGTTTGACTTGGGTTCAGCAAATAAACCATAAGCTTACATAATATGCACGAGTCAAACTTAAAAATTTTTTGTTGCAAGCTTCCCGGTAAAGTAATTTGAATTATTAACTTCGTTGAGCTTCTCTGGAGCAGTCATCCTGCCCCTGCTTCTAAAAATAAATAATACTAATTTTAGGTCATGTGCTATTTTAATCATATGAGTCGACGCTTTTTGTTATTTGTAAAAAAAAATTTTTTTTTAAAAAAAAACTGTCTTTTTTTCGTTAAAAAAAGCACGTGAAATTTTGTGAACTAGGGCCATATTACGAGTAAGTTTTATTTAAAATTTTTATAAAGTGACTTATTATTATATTTATACTTTTTTCGTGTATACTTTGGCAAAAAAACGCGTTAAATTACAATATTTTCTTTACAAAATTGTACATTCGTAAATAGCTAAACATTATAACTATAATATTATACTAACTCCTATTTTATTTATTTATTTCTAGACATGTTTATATGTATAAATTGTAAATAGAAGAAAGCTTCAAACACATTGATTAGTGTATTCTAATTGAAAAAAGGATGTGAGTAATAATGAAATTTAATTTATACCTTATTGTTAAACGTTACATGACTCATGTCTTTTTTGTTTTTTACTAGGCGAAAGTGAAACTAATTCACTAGTGTTAGCAATAGTATTAGTTACATAGGGTTTTGTTAATAGTTTTTTGTAAAATTGTATACTTTGAAATTCATTTTGTACAATTTTCCATTCATCACATTGCATTAACTTTTCTAGTGCTTCTTTTCCTTTAGTAAATGCATTATAATTTTCTTCAGTATCAAAAATTAATAAATTATTGAAATTTTGAATTATTTTGAATGCATCATTTAAGGAGTTAATAGTGTTCTTAATAGTAGAACATGTGTGTACAAATTCTTGTTCAGTAATAGCTAAGGAATTAATATTTTCCAAATTAAAACTTTGAAAATATTCTGTTACTTCTTCATCATTTTGGTTTAATTCTATATATTCTTCAACATCCACATTTTCAATAATAGATTCATTGAATTGCCAATTATCAAAGTCATTTATTTCATTATCATTATCATCTGTAATAAATTTATTTATAAATTAGTCAATTTAAATAAAAATAATTAAAATAAACAATTATCTATTAAGATTTTTTCTTCAAAATATTGAATTTCTTCTCGTGTTAGTAATTTAATTTCAGGTAGATGAAAATTACCACGTTGTTAACGCATCAATTATACATAAAATTGCTGCACGTAAATGTTACCTCGTGTTAAAAAATCAAGACATTGGCAAGTAGCTTTTTCTGCTGGATACACATACAGTATATATTAAATTCATATGAATTTCTGATTTAATCCATACAAGAAGTTCATTATCAACAAAATTAAACTTATCAATCCCTCCTGATGCAAAAATTCTTTCTGCAGAACAATCCCTTACTTCATTAACTTCAAAATAAGCATACCGATAATAATTTTCTTTAATAGTATGATAATTCAAATTTTGAACATCTGACAAATATTGATTTTTTCGTTGAGAAAGTTCATTTTCAAGTTGTTGCTGAAGTTTTCTTTTTCTAATTAAATTAGGAGTAATGTATAAAACTAAGCAAGCACATAAAGTATCAACATGTAATAATGAACCTCCACGTTGAAATTGTTTAATATAAGTTTCTTTAAAATGACTATTAAAAGATTCTAAATGATTATTAGTTGGAATATTATTAATATTTGTATTTAAAATACAAGCTGCTTCTTTACGACCAACTAATGACCATGCATGAATTAAATTTCCACACCAACGTGACATTAAATATTTTAAAAATTGAATAGCTCCTTCAAGTAAAGCACATATTTGTGCTGATTGATTATTTTTTGCAGCATTCAATCGAACCTGTATTAATAAATTCAGTATAAATTAAATAAATTCATTAAATTATTATTATTGTAATTAATAATACCTGAAAAACATTTTGTGAATTTTGTATAGCTAATTTAATTCCATTAATGCTATCCAAATTTTTAATTTGTGTTAAAACTCCTTTAATATACAGTTTAACTTCTTTACAAAGTTTAATAATTTGTGGTGTACCTTTTGCGCCTAAAAGTTCATTTATTTTGTTTTTCCAACATTGACTAACATGAAACATACATAGTAACATATGTATATTTGGCTAAACATTTGTTAAAGCTTTTCTTTCTTTAAAATCAGCATCGGTCATTATTACCTAAATAATAAAATATAATCAATATAATTTATAAATAAAATATTTAAATAGTATCAAAATTAAATACCTTTGGAGTAAAAGAACTTTCATTTTTTATGCCTAAAACATTTTTAAATTTATTCAAAAATTTTTGTAATATTTCATGATCATAACCTCCCTGTACACACTTTCCTGATAGTGGTGAAAATAAAAAATAAGCAATAGGAATTCCTTGTGATTTTTTATCAAGAATTAAAAGAACAAAAAGCAGTATTTTTTTATTGCAAATGCCAAATGTTCCATTTAGCAATAAAATATTCTCATGACCATATGTCCATGCAATTTCTCTTTGTTCTTTTGTAGATAGGCCTATTTTTAATCTACTATCTTTAGTTTTAGCCTTATAATGAAAGCATGATTCATTTATTATAGAAATATCATCTTTAACTTTACTATCATTATTATCACTTATTTCACCAAAAATATTTTCTAAGCTTTGCTCTACTAACATTCTTGTATTAATCTTTAATTGAGATTTACGAAATTCACGCATAAAGTTAGAAATATCAGATGGTTCTAACAAAAGTCATAATTATCAATTATAACTTGAGATTTACATTTTTGTTCAACAAATTTTTGATTATCATTAAGAATTTTGTGTAGTAGAAGCATTTAATGTTAAAAGATCAAGCGCAATTTGTTTTATTACTGGATGAATATTAAGAAGAGGGGGAGCAATTCTCAATGCCCTTTTACATTCTTTATTATGCTTAAAATACCCTTTAACTTTTCGAAATAACCATAAATTTTTTTCAATTGTAATTTCGGCATATGCTAAACATTCTACAAAGTTAAACTGAGCGTGACTTTTTCCAGTTCCCTTAGTGCCCTTATGTGCTGTAACATTACTACCACATGAACATTGGTATAAATATTTATTAATATTTTGCGATTATATGTATTTCTTGTACACCATTTTGTATTTCTACTTGTAATTTGTTCAGGTAAAAGCTCATAATTTTTTAAAAACTCTCTTGCTTCACTTTGCTGTTCATTTGTCCATTCTATTATAACTACCTCTCCATTATCAATCGCAGATTGTAACAAAACCTTTTGATTATCATTTAATAAAAGATGAGAGTCAATTTCACTCTTCTTTGACATTTCTGAAATAAAGGATAAAAAGACTATTAATATACTAACTTAATAAATATTGTAATTTAACGCGTTTTTTTTGCCAAAGTATACGCGAAAAAAAGTATAAATATAATAATAAGTCACTTTATAAAAATTTCAAATAAAACTTACTCGTAATATGGCCCTAGTTCACTAAATTACACGCGCTTTTTTTAACGAAAAAGACAGTTATTTTTTTTAAAAAAAAAAATTTTTTTTTAACATCGGAAAGGTAGGTAGCACAATGTTGACTCATATGATTAAAATAGCACATGACCTAAAATTAGTATTATTTATTTTTAGAAGCGGGGGGGCGGGATGACTGCTCGAGTATACATATTTTATATAGTTCACATAGAGTATATATATATACTATGTTAGATATAGTTATCATTAATTAATTAGAGTAAAAATATAAATAGTGAAGCATTTGCTATACTACACGTCTGATTGGATTATTCATTAAGTATAGTTTATTTATCGATTAGAGCTCTGCAAGTGCATCCTCCCCTCGACATTGCTGCAGTTGGCCCCAAATACCATAAAATACCTACTGATATAGGTGGTCCGGGGTGGGTTTAGGGTGGCCCTAGTTGGGTCACCCTAAATCTCTACCGAAGAATGAGGTCTCGTATGGGATGTGTAACTGAGTTCTATACACGCATATTAGTTATTTCGCATGAAAATGCCACTGCTTTTATTTGTAATAGTCTTAGTTATACTACTCTTTTAGAAATAAAATAAATAAATAAAATAAATAAATTATTTATCGATTATATACGCATATCTATATACCCTCTGCTTACGGCTTACCCTTTTCCTTTTGTTACGTTTGTAAACGTTAAAGAACTGGCTTAACAATATTAGCTTGCTGATTATTTAACCGATCCTTATTTATCTTTCTATTACTACATAACCGAATGTTAAAAACCGGTGGTAACAATATTATTAATTTTCATTTATTATATTTGTAAGAATTCCTTCTTCATATATCTATAAAATAATACTACTTATTTATAAGCGTTCAAAAACTGATGTCAACAAATATTCCATATAAATAATATAACAATATAAATTCTTTATACAAGTATTTATATTAAAAAAATAAAATTAATAAATTTCCTTAAACAGGACAAAATTTTGCGACATATTATTATATGACTTCATTTGTAATTATCTGTTATAGTAAAACTTTTTTTTAAAAAAAATTATAAGAATTATAAAGAATACTTTTTAACATCTCTAAACATTTACCAAATGTAATCTTTAATATATAAAACATATACTTAAAATTTTGTGGAGTGATTTTTTAAAATAGCGTTATTAAATTCATGTTAAACCTTATTAGAAAGCGTCATATAATTATTATTCTAGGACTTTAGTTCCAGAATTTGAATTCGGGACCGGTTCCACAATACATGGTCAAAATTTTCCATCAACATATAACAAGTCAACAAGTCATTTTACAGGCGATGATAAGGATTTTTCAGTATGATATAGAAATTGAAGAAGATGTTCCAACTTTACTACAGTATGTCAGTGAAGAAACTAGGGAGATTATGGAATATAATGAATGGATCATTAACATTAAATATGATGGTATAAAAAAAATGTTTGATACTCTTATTGATAGAATTATTCGTTTGATACATATACAACTTTTGAATAATAAAGAAAATTGTTCAACAATATTTTTAACTGGGGATTTTTGTGTAAAAAAAATATTTATAAAATAGAATAAAATCACAAAGTGAATAATATTTCGGTTCCCGTTCATCCAGAAGCAGTAATTTCACGTGGAGCTAGTAAAATTACACCTGAACAAACTTTTTTCTTTAATTTTAAACCTGAATCTAATCAGGCACGTGGAAGGTTTGCAATTTACTACACACGAAAGTACAATATAGAGTACTGTGATGAACTAGGAACGAACTGTACACATATATAATATATATACATATTATGAATTATTTAAAAAGGTATTTGAAATCTCAATATAATCTCAATAATTATTATAACGTGATATAATTTGTTTTTCAGGAAATATTTTATATATCGTATGTTTATTTTTGTATTTCCAAGAATATATATTGATTAGAAATATCTTTAAATTTATTTCACTGTTTATATACAATGTCTTAAATTACATAATTTCAATATATATAAATAAAAAAAATAAATAATTTATAATATTTACTCCATAACCCAATTATGATTATCGAAAATTTACTTCCTACGATGAACGCTTCGATCTTGAAATAATTTGCGCTTTCATAAAAATTCTATCACTCAATTTATCACCAGTAAATATGCCGATGCAAGGAAATCCGCACACTTCTACTTCCAATTTTTTAAATTCATCATTTCCAAAAGCTCCTTTCATGAGATGCGGTTCCAAAGCTTGACCAGCATCGAAAAATTTATAGGTTGGTACAGAAGCTTGTGTTTTAAAACCAAAATAAAAAACATCAATAACTTTACGAGTTATTTGAATAGCTTGATCATCCATTTCACTTTTAGTTTCTTCATCTACAATTTGTCTATATTTATTCATCTTATGCAACAATTTACTTGCTGTGCTTTTGATTAAAGAGTGATCAATTGGAAAGCTACGATAACTAAGAGCTGAATAAACATTCTGCCGAATTTTGATTGGTGTAATCTTAGTAGTATCGTCTTCTCCCTTCCAATTTTTTTCAAATAATATTATCTGATTAATTAAGGTTTCGGTAGTATTTACGATATCCCTCTCAAGAGCCATCTTTTGATTTTCAGAAAAGCCATTCAAATATTTTTCAACTTCTACTATAATTTTGGCAATTGTAATCCTTTGAAGTAAAAATCCTAAAACAAGGCTTGCTCGCGAACTAGGACAATTTACTTCGCATTTAAAAGCTCTTAAAAGAGAATTTGCTTCATTGTTATTTATCTTATAATCACTTCCTTGAACCATTGTGAAATCTGTGAGCATATCTTGTAAATCTGTAATGTCTTGAATTAATTTTTTTGTATTATGTGACTCATCATCGTTCCAAAATACATTTGTTAAATTATCAAGAGCTGCCTGTTGTTTCGAATTTTCTTTTATTAATTCTTTTACTTGAGTTTTTAAATTCTCGTTTTCTCTTTTCTCAAGTTCTTGAGTATCTCGCGACTCATCTTTAAGAATTGCTGAATTACCAATTTGTAATTTATTATCGGCTAAATCAACTATTTGATTTTCCAAACTTTCATTCTCACTTAAAATTATTTCTTGATTTTCATCTTTCATCTTATTATTAAGGGGTGCTTGTTGTAATTCTTTTACTTCTTTTATTTTCCTTGAAAATGATTGAAAGGATTTTATTCTAGATAAAATCATCGCTCTTAACTCTTTTTTTTGAAATATTGAACAACGGCTTAATTGTTCCGAAACAGCATAAGAATTATTCTTTAATCCATGGTTTTCCAATTCTTTCCAAACATTATGAACTAAATTTTGTCTAAAAGTTTGACTACTTAAAAAACGATAACCTTTGTAATCATCTAAAATTTTAGAATAATTCTTATCATTTTCTTTTGAAATATTTAACTCCTTAATAATTTGAATTAAATTATCAGTTTCTTCCCTTAATTCTTTTGAATATGTTGCACTATTTCGTACTGGAATAACATCCCAAACAAGAATAAATAAACAAATATAATTCTCAACTGTCTCCAAGGAAGCGAACCACATAAATAATTGCCAGTTATTCTCATTAACTGTATCTAAAGAATATTCATTTTTACCGTGGTTTCTAATAAATTCTTGATTTTGTTTTCTACTTCTTCGTTTTAAAGATGTTTGACTTGACGCCATAATTTTTAAATTAGTGAAAACGTAATTTTTAAAAAAAATTTTTTTTTGATTTAAAATAGGGGTACTATGTGTTACGTTACATTATATTACGTTCGTTCGGCTGACATGTGATTACGCAAATCCGCCGATATATTAGTATGATTTTTAAGCTAAACTTTCTTTTCCAAAAAAAAAAATCAAAAAATCAAACAATAACTTCGAAGTATTTATGATAATTAAACTTGAATAAAATTTTATTTTAATTTTTATTTTATTAAGAAATACTCATTTTCTAATAAAAATGACCTTATATAGTCCTTCGTTACACTTTGGACTAAAAATAATTATTTTTTTTAAAATTCTTAAATTCTTCACGAAAAGTTATAGAAAAAAAAAGTTAATACTGTAGGGTGATATTAGAATTCTTGTTGCAATAGATTTTGAGATTATATACTCTGGAAACTGATAGTTCATGGTAATTATTTATTAATTGGCGTAATCAAATTTTAACTAAAATAAAAATTCTTATGAAATTCAACGAAGTGTCTCAAAAGCATCTACAGCACTTCAATATGATGAAGGCATAAAAAAATCACCAGTTGGAGAATTTAGTTTTAGAGGAAGAATCTGGTGAAGTATCAGATGATACAGAAGAACAACGTCCACGTCCTGTTGAATTATTTAAGTTACATTAAGAAAGAAAGAATTACTTTGGTTACCGCCTCAATTATATTATACAAAGGCTATTGAAGTTTATTTAGCTCAAATGAGGAAATTAATTCAAGAAATTCCAAAAGGACGATGTCCTACTGTTAAATTTTCTCAACAAGTCGATTTTGTATTAACAATTTCTGCCGAATGGGTACGTGTTAATTAAATCATTTATTTTATTTTATGTTTTAATTTTGATAAAATACTTACTTAGTTTATATCATATTCGTAGCCTCCATACACAACTAAAGTTATGAGACAATGTGCATACAAAACAAGCTTTTGATTCACAAGTTATAACGAATTTACAACTGAACGTATGTCCATTAGATTAATTATCCTGATCGTTATATTTATTTTTATAGTACTACTTTACTCAAGATCATAATCATTATATTCGTTCAGCTGAAGCTGCAGCATTTCATTGTCTTAGCATCATGGGAAACAAAACTTACAAGCATATGGTATATTTTCTTTTCTAATATCATTCAATAATATTTAACTGAAATTAACATCATTTTTTAAAAAACGATTCATTTATTGTAGCTGTTTGCGGGGTGGTACTGTTGATTTAACTTTACGAAAACTTCTTCTGAAAAATAAATTAAGTGAGGTTATTGATTCGTGTTGGTGATGTTCGTAGATTAAGAATTTTTACATTGGCTTGGAAGAAAAGTCGAAACTAAAGCTTTAGCAAAATTAAAAACAGATGATTATGGACAAATGCAACATTAGTACAAAGATTTTTTTGCACCCGTATATAGAAAATAAAAAGATTATAAACTTTATAATAAAATCTATAACTATATTGTCCTAGTTTATCATAATACGTCGCTGATGAAATCAAAAAACAAACGAAAGAAGTGGATTTATATTAAAAGTTGATTATGGAACTGCTAAAGAAATGTTCGATCCCGGGATTGATCGAAATATAAATTTAATTTCGAAAAAATGTTCAGCGGATTAAGTCTCCTTATTTATTTGAAACATTTGAACATCAAGTTCCTCGCTGCTGTGCCAGCTTTATCAATGGCAGCAATAGTTCGTGGTGCCATTACATATGGATTTAATATTGTTATTGTACATGATCGAATGTTAAAATGGTCACACGGAATTGAAGTTTGTTGCTCATAGGTAAGTTTCTTTTTTTACTTTTGTGTAATAAATTTTTAACAAATTTATGAAACTACGGACATTTATTTTTAGGTTGCTGATGATAAAAAAAACAAAAGAACAAAGGATGGAATGTAATCTTTATTTTCATGAATTTGCAAAACGTGGTAGAAATGTTCAAGTAAATTAAAAATTTCGGGAGATGTTTATCCAATAAGACCGAACCAAAATATTAGCGTTCTAAAATACTGTGGATGATCGACATGAGATTACCAAAAATCATTATCCGAAATCACGTGTAACCCGGCAAATTAGATCCAAATATACCGTATACTGTATCACGATATTTATTCAAGTTATTATTTAAGCTTTCTTTTTTCTACCAAGAATACAAAATTGTTTTTAAAACAATGGCTATGATTTAAAATATTACGGAGCTAGAGGTATTAAGTAATTCAAAAATGCCGAATATATAAAAACTTGTAAAAATAAAAAATTGACAGCCTGATATCTGTAAATTGTTAATTAAGTGAAATACTTATGAGGTCTTACTTCTCATATCGAAATTTGCTTTGATTTAACAAACCTGTTTAACAAACTTTCTTTAGTAAATCTGATCAGTATTGTGATTATTGTTCATTTTATATAGTATCCCTACGAAGAAAATGCGTCCAGAAAGTATCCTGAAATTGTCTGGAATATAATTGTACAAATTCCGGACAAAATGAGTGTCCTGAAACCATACGAAAACGCGCAAGATTTGGAACATTTTCCGGACATTGATTTTTGTCCGAAATTTGTCCGGATTTGGAATTTGTCCGGAAAAAATATTTTCTCTGAAATGATCGGCAAGTCATGATATCAATGATATATTCCTTTATACAATACCTAACTGATAACTGTTTATAGCAGTTTAAATTAACATCATAGATAGTATTTTTGCTTACTCTTTAAGTTTACTTAGTATACACGCAGATGTTTTAAATACCAGTTTTTTGCTTTTTACATTTTTTGATTTTTTAGTCCAGAATTTGCCTGGAATTTTTTCTCGTCTAACTACCAGAATTTGTCCGGTTTTTTTTGTCCAAAGATTGTCCAAAATGTGTCCAGGATTTTTTGTGTCCAGAATTTGTCCAGTTTTTTCTATCCGAAATTTGTCCTGAATTTTTCATGTCTGGACAATTTCCGAACAGTTTTGGTGACAAATTCTGGACATTCTTTTTTCGTAGGGTATATACAAGTTAATTAACCATAATTTATAAATAATAAATAAAAAAAACTATATCAGATATAGATTTGTAAATATAAAAATTTCAGAAATCAGAATTTTTAGAATATGAAAACTGAAAATTATATTTTGTATCATCTGGAAATCAGTTACCACATTTATTTTATTGCTTTAATTGTGAGAAAGTTTATTGATGAAAAAATGTAATGTTTCAACATTTATTATTAATTAGTTACCACGTAAAAGAATTGTCGCTTTGAAAAAAAAAGAATATATATCGATAATATATTTTTCGTCCCATGATAATAAAAATTCTTTATATATGGTAAAAATGTTCTTGGAATGTAATCCTCTTTGAATCGATTTGTATGGATTTTGATATCAAAATAAATGATAGGTCGTTAAGATAAAAGTAGTCCGTTTCTTAAAATTACGTCTTTGGAGTATATGAATCCAATTCGGCGACGCTATCGTCACCTTCATATAATCTAATTTTTGTCAGCCTATGCTGAACATTATTCATTTTAGATAATTTGAGTCGAAGACTTATTTATTTCCCAAGTTAAGCATCATTTTTGGTTTTATTTTTTAAATAGATTTAAATTAGGCTCTTTAATAAAGTGATTCATGATAATTTTAGGCCTTCATTTCCTATTACATCATTTTTTTTCCGTATTTTGCAATACACTACTAGTTTAGTTGTATTACAATTACAATGAGTGCGAAACTTGTATCTAAATATAACTAACATTCCATTTCCTTGATTTTTTTTGGATTTTACCTTTTAATGCATTCTTTTGACGAACATATTATTATCATTTCAACAAAATTACTAAATTAGGATGTTAGAAATTGCAAAATCCAATTAATGAATTCAAAGTTAAATATGAAATACAATTACGAAAAAAAAAACTTATGAATTTTTAAGTCATAACTCGGTATAACGGTTCGGGTTAAACCGATTTTAGCCCATAACGAACTTTTTTACTAAAACCAAAACCATCTATAATTAATTCTATCACTATATACCAACTTTATTATAAATTTCGCGATATTACATATAACGAAGTTAATCATAAACCGATAAACCGATACCATCATAACTCCGGCCGGAATTAACTTAGTCTCAGCCGGCACTATACGCAACAGATCACCTGATTATGAGTCTCAATTTCGGGTGTGTATGATAACATTGTGGTTGATACTATATAAAGTGTAAATATATTTTTTTTAGACATACCGAATTTTTATATAATAAAAGTATTTGATTTATCGAATATTTGATATAACGACTCAAAATCTCCTGAACGGAGGGTTCGTTATATCGAATTCTGACTGTATTTTATCAATATAATAATATTAAATTTCAAATGTAAATAAATTCGTAGTTCATAGCATAATTTCTTATTTTAAAAAACGACGACAAAACAGTCATTAAATGACTTAATTATTTTTTTTTTTTTCAAATAATATAAAGATATAACTGACGCTTTATTAAAAAAAATTGATTTAAGTTATAAAGAATCAGGACATTTTTAGATAAACGAACGAATTTATTAAATAATATATACTACATTGTAAATCTGTAACGTAAAGTAAAGAAAAATATACTATTTGACTAATAAATAAAAAAGAAAAAAAAATTTATAATGTCTGCACGAAGCGTTGGCGTAAAGTAAGTATACAAACTTTCGTTAACATGTTGGAGCGAAGACAACAACTGCAGTAGATGTCATAACAATAATAATAACCGTATGGGCACTTCTCTCATAAAAATTTATTCTATTTTTTATTCCATGTTATTTCCGTAAATGTATCATATTCACGGAATTTGTATTCTCAAAAAAGGAAATTAACGGATTTTTTATAGAAATTACGGATAAAATTGTTTTACGAGGATTCTACAGTATACATTTTATATTTTAATGTTATACATTGGAATATGATTCCCTATTTTTAATAAAATTATATACATATATATATAATTACTTTTAATTTTCTTATAGGATGGATATATTAAGCGATCAAAATTATAATTGATAAAAAATAATCTAGTTTAAAGTAAAACCAAAAGTGATGTTAGTTGCTTCAAATTAAAATATAAATTATTGTATATTATGAATAATTTTTCTTTTCGTTTCTTTTCTCTTCTTTTTAGATATGTAACATATTTAATTATAGAATATTTTTAATTAGTAGAATCTAAATAAATTACAGTTCAACAATAAATAAATAAAAAAAAAAGAATTACTAAAAAGAAAAAATGGTCGAATAAAAATTACAGCAAACAGAAGAACGAAACCCCCTAAGTTGCACATCCTAAATATTCTATTTCTAAAACAATTAAAATTGAAACCCTTTCTTTTATTTATATTTTTAGATACAAAATATCAAATATTTTGCAAAGTAATGTAAAGTAATCTCGGCAAGAAAAACTTATAGAAATTCATGAAAACATTAATTTTTTAAGGTTAGAAATAAAATTATAAATTTATTTGTGAATTTAATATTATTCTAAAGAGAATATATTGTTAAAATTTAGAGATGCGATCCGGATAGCCGTAGATAATCTAAATTATAACTACCCGTATATCCTATTATTGTTTCTAGTGCATAATAGCTATAACGGAATATCCAACGGATCTGTGACAGGTGATGCAATCAGAAAATCATCCGTTATGGTTTCGGATCTACTATTAAAATTAAGTTTTGTCTTCTTTTTGAATGGAAATTTATTCTTTTTGGTGATAACGAAACATTAATTTTTTTTTGTATTATCAATTTACGCTTGATTGGACGATTACGTGATATAACATAAGTGTGCAAATGATCATATAGTTCCTTTCTTATTCAACGTTAACTCATTCATTTTAATTGATGAATGAAATTCTTGAACGATAAAATTTAACTTACATCCTAGACCGTATTCGTCAGAACTAAGCAAATCCAGAGTACAATGAATTAAAAATAAGTACATATAGGATTATTCTTTTTTCTTTTTTTAAAAAATAAATAAATAAATAAATAAACTTTACATCAATTTGCATACAGATTTCGAATCACAAAAAAATTTTTACGGATTATACAATTTGGGAAAGCGTTTGTTTTTTCCGAAATTGTGTCACTTACCAAATTTTTAATAATCGACCAAAATTGTATCTACCGATAAAAGCCGAATTTCCTAATATAGAATTATTATTTAAATATGTGCAACAGGAATACTACCACGTAGGACTTACCCCATAAACAAATAAATGAATAAGGTCAAAAAAAAAAAAAAAAAAAAATTTTTTAACGCCACACCTATAAAAATCCGTCCATTGTAATATTTCCTAAAAGAGAAATATTTTTACTAATCGTCGAAAACTTATTTGTTACACGTTCCCTAATAATTTAAAGGTCATAAATCTTATGAATATTATGATGGCTACTAAATATTGAAATTTTTCTTGATTTTAAACGCTTGTATGCCCTATAAAAAAAGGTTTGTGCTAAATTTATGCCAAACGGGCTAATCATACAACATTTATTCGAAATTTGTACTAAAAAATAATATAAAATTCGAACAAATTCTAAACAAATATCATATGATTAACCTATTTGTCACAAATTTAGCACAAACTTTTTTTATAGGATGCGGTCAGTCACCGTCAATCCGGCTTCCTCAACAATAATAACAGATTTCATCCAATCAAAATTATTAATAACGTAAATCTCGTTATTTTTTGGAGGCAACCGCAGATAACAATAACTTAAAAAAAATTGCAACCGCCCCATCCCATCCGAACTGCAAATACCTAGTAACAAACATAAGAATTTTTTTTTTTTTTACATATGTAACATGTTAATAATCTTAAAATAGTTCATGAAAATTTAAAAGAATTTCCAAAAAAATATCATGAATAAAGTTATTGTAACGTTGTAAACTGAATCTTGATTATTTGGCGTGAAAAAATCAAGATTTTTATAAATCATTAATTACCGTACTGACTCCGTTAATACAACAAACAAAGAAAACTTTATCAATTTGAGATTATCTAGTACTTTTCATTCTATTACATCATTCTTTTTTTCGAATTCATTATAAATAGCGTGCTCAATTCCCTAACTCTACATTCAGTTATTTCACGATAACTTCAAATAAATAACTTTTATTTTCTAACAATTCCAAATTTCACGACAATTCAAGAAAACTTCCAAACAATTCTAAAATCATCATGAAATTCTTTACCTTATTACTTGCTCTCGCGATCGTAGCTTTCAGCACATTCGTTGCTGCTACGCCAGCTAATCAGGAAAAAAGCGGTAGGCTTAGTAAAGCCCCGTCGGCTAACGATAATCAAAAAAGAGACGGTGCATCAACTTCTATTTGGAAAAGAGGCGACGAAGTTAGTAGAGTAGGAGAAACTAAAGATAATAAGAATAAAAGATCTTTGGCGGAAAGACAGTCTAGCGACGAAATTAGTAGAGTAGGAGAAACTAAAAATAATAAGAATAAAAGATCTTTGACGGAAAGACAGTCTAAGTGCCCATACGGATATCATTGGTGTAATGATGCATACGGCGGTTGTTGCCCGAATAATACAATTTGCTCAGCTAATTATAAATGCATTATACATTGTTAAATAAAGTTACCTTTGGTTAACGTTAACACCAAAGGTCTATTTTTGCGTAGGAATATTCTCTAGATTTGTTAGAATAATATTTGATTTTTATTGGAGTATTCTAATTATTATTTTTAGTATTACTTAGCAGTTAAGAATTTTTGCTTTTCATGTAATTTGTCAAATTGTTCATATGTATTATTTAAATAAATAAATTCATTTATCTTATTATTTTTCTTATACGACGAATTAATAATGCCCTGATTCTTTGTAACTTTTTATTTTTTTTTTAATAAAATAAACCGATATATAATTGACGCTTTATTGAAAACTAATTTACTGTAAGTGCAGGTAGGTATTAAAATATTTCCGTCTGTAGTTGTAATGAGATTTTATTGCATATTGCGCGTAAAAAAAAATTCGAATCAATAAGTCTTAACGGCAGTTTTAGTCGATCATTTTAAAATCCAGGTGACATGAATTTAGTAAAAAAATAATAATTTATAATTCATCATTGCGTTTTCAAATTTTATTGATAAAAATAAGTATTCACATTTAGAAGTTTTTTGAGTAAATAGCGTCTGATGAATACATTTTTCTTAAAAAACAAAGTGAATCATTTGCATAAAATTATATTTGATTTCAACGATACAGTTTAATAAGCAAAAATTAAAAATATTATATAGTAATCTAATATTATCGAATATTCATTTTATGCAATTAGAACAATTAACTTATATGTTGTAATAAGACTCAATTTTCTTTTTAATAATTCTATTTTTTCTAATTTTATTTTGTGATACTGTAATTTTAAGTTAAAAAACAATTCTATAAATAAACATGTAAAAAAAGTAAAAAATATATAATATACAATAATACATTTTACAAGCTTGAAACAACAATCACTTTTGGTTTTACTTTTAAATAGGGTTACATTTGATTTTTTTTTCAAAATGGTAATTTTAATTGCTTAATTATTTTATGCTAATAATAATGTAATTAATTTAAGATTTAATTGATGTATATGTGTGGCGTAAAAATAAATAATTAGGTCCATCATTTCCTATTTTATAAAACTTTTCAATGACGATCAAGTGATCTCTTTATTCATGCATTATTCTAATTATTAAAATAAAATATCACTTAAGAATTTTTACTTTTTCATTTATATTATTTAAATTTTTTTTTTATTTGTTACAGATTTGATATCATATTTATTATTAAATAAATAAATTCGTTTATCTTAGGCATTTTTAATTCGTTATGTAAAAAAAAAAATGATTCTTTGTAAGTTTTATTTTTCAATTAATATAAAGTAGGGATTGGAATCGATTCTCAAAATGAGAATCGATTTATGAATCGATTAATCGCAATTACTCGAATCTCGAGATTCGATTCTAAGATTTGATTTTCGATTTCGATTAAATCTATTCTAAATTCTAATCGATTCTATGCGTCTTAAAAAAAAATTGATCATCATTCGCAATTAAAATTTGTGCCGCAACACTTTTAACAGGCGAAAAATCTATTTTTTTTTTTACAATAATTTTACTTGGGTGTTGCTAAATCTAACCGCTGGCGCCTGAATTATAATTTGGCCAGAGTTAATTGTGTATCCTAATAAAAAAGTTTGACTTTTTCGTTACAAGGTGGTATAAATCACTAAAACCTATTTCGTAATAGTTAAAAGTGGTCTAAATAACCCTAAAAATGGTAACTTTGGTATACTTAATTGATGGATATTTGACCACTTTTAACCATCAACTAAGGTAGTTGATGGTAACCACTTTTGGGTCATTTAGACTACTTTTAACCATTAACTAAAAAAGTCAAACTTTTTATTAGGTTATACAATTAACTCCGGCCAAATTATAATTCCGGCCGAAATTAAGCGGTGTGAATCACTTGTGGTGAGATTTAGCAACGCCCTATTTATTTTATGTTTAATTAAGAATTTTTCTAACTATCACTTGGGACTGGTGACTGAAATTATGACAATCGACCAGCATTAAAAAATATAGTGCCGATAAAAATTGATAATTCTGGCCAACGGTGATGATCACCCCCGGTGATTTGAAGTAAAAACCTTTAATTAATATATAAATTAAAGTAATTTTACGTGCAATGACTAAAGAAAAAATAAATTAATTTATATAAAAATAATAAAAATATTAAAGGCTAAAAAAAAATCGAATTACTGCGCCGCGATAAAAGATTTGATTTTTTCGATTAATCGATTTAGATTCGATTTTTGATTAATTCGATTTTGCTAGAATCGATTCCATTCTCTAATATAAAGATAAAATGAACGGATCATAATTGACGCTTATTAAACTTAATGGATGAAGCAATAGTAACTATTTTGTTATTGTTTTTTTTTTTGAAATAAGAAATTTATTGATTATTTCAGTACAGGAAATAAATTGCGTTTTGAACGACTAGTTTTTAGAATCTTGAATTTATTTATTTACATTTGAAATTTAAGTTCAACACTATTCTTTCAAATATAGAGTCCATTTCTATACCGTTGGCGTTGGCGTTAGTTAGGTGCACTACAAACTAGCTTCGTTAACATTTTGAAACGCACGTATTAGAAGATGAGCAAACTGAAAAAATTTGGGCAACAACCGCCGTAGATGTCATAACAATAATGATATCAGTATGGGCACTTAAAAGACTGCCAATTTACCATTGGACCGTCTTTTTTCCAACTATTTTATTATTTTTGATTGCTTTGCTAAATTTACCATCTCTCTTATAAAAAATTTATTCCGTTTTTTGTTCCATGTTATTTCCTTAAAAGTACCATCATATTCACGGAATTTATAGTCTCAAAACAAGGAAATTATGGAGTTTTTATAGAAATTACAGATAAAATTTTTTTACGAAAATTCTATACATTTATATTTTAATGTTATATATCAGATATAGTTACTTTAATTTTTCTTATAGGATGGATATATAGTAAAGCGCTCAAATTATCATTAATAAAAATAAACTAGTTTAATCCTAATTAAAATTAAAACCAAAAGTGATTTTATTAGCACTTGTTGCTTCAACCTAATATATAAATTATTGTATATTATCATCGGGAATTTTTTAGGGGATAAAATTTCGATAATTATGATCAATGAATTACGATAATTATCTGTGGTTAAATGCAGACAAATATTGATAATTATCGTAATTAATTAACATGTTAATTAACGATATTGATACATCATGAGATAAATTCAATAAAGTGATAACTATCGATATTCATCCCCTAAAAAAATTTTCCCCAAAAAAATTAAAATACGATTGTCAAGAATCAAGATCTTAGACTAGAATCGAACTAGTCAAAGCATAGACATGCTCTCCACCAGGATAAGATTTTTAAAAAAATTCTGTTTGCTTAATCTTTTAAACACATAGGAGAAAGAAAAGAAACAGAAAAAGAAGAGAAACACCTTAAAATATGGAAGAACTCTAGAGCTATGACCTCAAACACCAATCGGCAAACTCAGAGGGATGCTATGGCTGACCAGCCGGAAGACAGGGGCATATGCTATGGGTTTATCACGTTTCCAATAAACCAAGGTCGTCTACAG
>QZLH01000845.1:18071-55071 GCA_003833135.1 Oehlia diaphana | reverse complement strand
AAATATAAACAATGAATAATATAAAGTGTATAAGAAATAACAATACGAAAAATAAGATGTATATATTAATTAAATAATCTTTGTTATTGATTTTAAAGGATTTTTAAGAACTGTTCGTTAACTTTATTAACTGCTGCTTTTTCAATGCGCATTTACACTGCCTTTAAATAACAAATTTTTCATATATAAAAAATAAATGCTACATATGCTATATATCCTATATATGCTATATATTATATATGTTTTATATATGCAATTTATACTACATATTCTATATATGCTATTTATACTACATATTCTATATATACTATATATTCTATATATCGGACATATGCAACATATCGAACATGTCAAACATATTCGACATTTGCTACATTGATCAGCATCACGGGTCCTATCACATGATTACTGCGCAACATTTTACTGCGTAACAGTACCTTCCTATGCTCATCCAGGAACAATAGGATGTGTCATAGGATTGATAAATAGATGGAATGATCAGGATTTAGAATATGAACCAAACACCCAAAAACCAGAAAGAGGTTGATACTGATGCAACGGACAAAATACTGCAAGAGAACCTGATAGTCAGGTTTGACAAAGCCGTTCTGATTCACCAGCTGGATTGGATCAAGGTGCAGATGACAATAATAATGAATTATTAAAATTGGTTTTTTCAGAGTATCCCTGACCTTTATCAAACAACCACTCTCTACTTTGATCCACAAGCCACAATTCGGAGCTGTAGTTGTGAATCAGTTTGTAGGAAGAGCTGGTACAAGGACAAATTGCTAGTGATGCTACTATTACTGGTGCCTAATCATGCTGTATGAGATGATTTGTTAGTAGCAGATGGATGCCCCTCAGACTTACCTCCTAATGCTCCTAGTGCTATTACTGGAAATACGATTGTAAGGCCGAGCCAAAAAATTTTTTTGATTCTTGTGACATAAAATTTTAAAAATGACCCAGCCAGCATTTTTTTTTATATGCACATTGACCAAAACTTAATCACGTGATAAAACTTTTTTACTTTAAAAAAAAAATTTCCATTTTTAGAAAAACTGACCTAGTATCATATTATTTTAGGCATCACTGCGGTTAATTAATTGCTGAACGATCATGGAGCACTTATTTGTTTTTACCCCAGAAAACGTGCCTTCAGAAAATCTTCTTTATTCGCACATGTGAGAGAAAACTAATACCAAAAAAAGATTGCCTACTTAATGACAAACTTGCTGTTGCAAGAAACTAACGCAGATATTTGTGAATAATATTATGTACAGACCGGATAAGAAGTGACAATTTATATGATAAGAGTACGTCCAGTAATTACTGATATTTCTGTTGAATGTTTGAGAATAATTTCTTTGTCCTTATAACTAATGCGAAATTTTTCTGTATTCCATCAAGAATCATTTCAGTAATCATGATTTTTCTAGGAAATCAAGTGTTTAAGTCGTGCGAAAACTGAAGCAAACGTAAACTACAAATACGATATCATCACTATCACCGTACTTCCAAAATTTTCAAGTGGCGTTGATTATATTGAAGTTATACCTCTTATATAAATTACACAGCATTTCCAGATTCGGGATCAAATTGATTCAAAGGTGTGGATCAATTTTGCTACAAATCAATGAAAGCTGCTGGTTACAGGTGATGGACAACAATCGGTAATTGTCATGAAGTAATAATAGAATTAAATGAATAACTTACTCTCTATATTATTTAAATAATTTTTTAAAAAAAAATTTAGTTAGTTTTAAAATATATGTATAACAATAAGTAATAATAGAATAAATAAATAACTTACTCTCTATATTAATTAAATAATATTTAAATAAAGAATTTAATTAGTTTAAATTATATGTAAATATTATAATAATAGAATCAAATAAATCACGATCTATTAAATAAAGAATTTATTTAGTTAATAACAATAAGCAATAATAGAATTAATTAAATAACTTATAACTTACGATCTATTAAATAAAGAATTTGGTTAGTTAATAATAATAAGTAATAATAGAATTAAATAAATAACTTACTCTCTATATTATTTAAATAATTTTTTTAAATAAAGAATTTAGTTAGTTTAAATTATATGTAAATATTATAACAATATAGACATCATATTTCTTACACCCTGAATTATTATTAATTTTTAATTAGTTAGATATAAATATAATATAAAGGTATTTACTATAAATTGAATATTATTACTTACAATCTATTTATTTAAATTAATAATATAATTAGTTAAATTATATTAAAATATTAATAAATAATATAATATTAAATAAAATATCTTTAAATATTATAACTTACTAGCTGTAATATAATTAAATAGTTATTTAAAAAAAGAATTACAAACTAGAGTATTATCGTGAATTATTTAATTACATAGAAATATAGAATATAATAAAAATAATAAGTAATTGCATTATTATTTAATCATAAGTTAACCAATTAACTTACAGGCTAAATTATCTAATATAATTTTTATATAACATAGTTAGCATATATATTACATACTGTAAGGTATGATTATAGATAGTATTTAAATTATTTTACAAATGAGAATTTAATGTTTCATCTTGTTAATATACCTTTAGATTCCTTGGTACTACTTCCTTCAAATTCTTCAATACTATTAGAAACTAGTTTTATTATATTGCAAATTTGTTTACAAATTTTAGAATTCTAATTGTATTAAATGTTCATGCTACTATATATATGATTTTTTACCTTTATCATTACTGTGAGCCATTACTATATAATAATATATCAAAATTTTCCCTAGCTGAAAAGGATAAATAAATATCTTTTTTTTTCTTTTATTTATTGTTTATTAAACGCCAGAGTAAATACGTTACGCAAAATGCACAAGTACAACTGTACAAGTATTGCATGTATGACAAACAAATTTTGCGTCAATCATCATTGAAAAATCATAAAATAGAGAAATTTTTTTAATAAATACTAAAATATATAAATTTCTAAAAGTTATTAAGAAGATTATGTATGGCTAATTTGCAAGTTTATTTAGAATGACAAGGTAATTTTAAATATCACTTTGATTTTTCGTTAAAACCAACTTAAAAATGATCAGCATAAATTTATTTTCTAATTTTATTTTTTAAAAAAATTTTGCATACATTTCAGAGCACAAATTCAACATTTCAGTTAAAATAAATCACCTCTAATTGTTTAGATGAAATTGTTCAGTTGATCTAAACTACTTGCATTATTTAAATTATTTTGATTTATAATAGTTTTATAAGCGTTGAATGAATAAATAAATAAATAAAAAATTTATTCATAAATTCAAATATTAGAAAGCTGTGACGTTTATAACTAGATTTATAGACTAATAAAAATTTCATTAGAAAATTTCTATAGTTTGTCATATTAAATGTTAGCAAAAAAACATTTTTTTATTATTGTCACACTTTCTAAACATTGAATTTTGTAGGCCATTTTATAGCAAACATCTGCCGTTTGTTATAGTAGGTACCTCCCCGTTTGTTAGGAGTATACCACCGTAAAAACAACATATATACGTTACACCGCTACACACTTTTGACCCATGGCGGCTTTCCATACAGGTTACAGCACGAACAATTACCGATTATATGTGCCACATCGGATATTTGTTTTCCCAAAAATAACAAAGTTTCTTCACATACACATGAAAATTGGATTCAATAATACTTCAATTATACTATAATGACGTAATATCACTTGAAAATCATCCAATCTGGTTAATATTTATTATTATTATTATTTTTTTACTATTTAAAATAGTTATTGTCTAAGTCTACGTAGTACTTTGCAATCCTGCCTATCACAAGTCACACACTATAATTTCGTATATGTGCCAGTTGGGACAAATTTTTAATATTCTTTAACATATATTGTACATCAAAGAAATGATAGCATATTGTACATAAAAAATCGGAAAGAATACATTATTATTGTGATTTTAGGAGGTTATTATTAAGGATTGCGTAAGGAGTTAATCTATATATAAGCAACAATGCAGATTTTTCAATAAGTTAATAACATTAAGGAGACTTTATAATATTATATTTTATAATAATTTTGCAATTGATGTCTAAATTGGATCACACTTATTATCATAATTTTTAATACTTCATACGAAAAAAAATAGAGATAAATATTTTCTATTCCTAAAAAGAAACAAAAATGTATTACGATTTAAAAAGGAAGCTTAAGAAGATATTTAAAAAAATTTCCAAATTACTAAAAGATCCTGTTGAATGAAAAGTGAGTGGGCATCACATAAGTTACTTCAAGTTCAACTCAAAGTTAACTCTCACGTTTCGCAGTTTATCAATTAGAATCATTCACAATATATCAATAGAAAACTACAACTGGTTTCAATTTATTAATATAGAGAATCAATCTGACTCACGATTATTTATTAAATTTGAAGAAATGATACAGAAATGATGTGTCATAACGAGAATTTTTGAGATGCTACTGACGATGTTTGCGAGATAATTTCTGAATGGTATACTGCCTTCAGTATCAGTGCAGTCAAGTAATAAAGGCAATTGCAGCCTCACTTGTGGAATGTGAGTTTCGAGGTCAGAATGTTGATAACTGGAATCATAACCATTTTATTATTTTATAATTTTATCTAAAAAACTTTGTGATTTGAATATTAGGCTAGGTTGTGGAGAGCTTCAAATGTGAGTTTAAATTGTTAAAGATTTTGCATATTTCTATTTTTTTAATGTTATAATGTATCTTAATTAATAGTGGGATTTTGGGAATATTCAAAGCCATAACAATGATCCTACTGGATGTGCTGCTTCAGGGAACATTTCAGGTTACTATTCCAATCAGTGACGTGTTTTATGACCAGGAGTATATGCTTCGCCGGTTACATTTCCTTGTCCTGTATTCATGAATAGTGATTTTACCATTAGCCTGTACGATGTTCAACAAACAGTTTTAGAGTATCAGAGAAATTAGTGAATACACTTCCTACACAAAAGTATTAGACCACTTAAAATTTTAATTTTTTTTAAAAAAAATTCAATTTTATTTCTAACTAAACTCTAATAAATAAATATATTATCTTTACTTGATAATATATATATAAAAAATAATTTAGTTTAATATATTGCATTTTTAAGTGTTTTAGATATGAACATAATTTTAATATAAATCGTGTACAGAAAAAAATATAATTCAATTCATAAACTATTATATTAAAAAAAAAAAAATACTGTATAAATTAGATGGGTAAATATATCGGTATATCAAATTATCGTTGTCATCAGTAAATCATAATGTAGGCCAAAATCCAATTCTTGCCAGCATTATGCAAACTCCGAATAGCTAATTTTTAAAATAACATGTGATTTGGATGGAACCTTTATGTTAACTCTGGCCAAATATATAGTGTTGGCCCGAATTAATACCAGTGTAACTTAAAGTATCGGTACATCTTACTATATAGCTATTAATTATAAAGGGGCAAAGAAATCATGTACATCGTGAAACTATATATAATTTCGGTTACAACGAGATTTTTTTATTAATTGTGAAATGGGACATAGAAAATTTATCATCTGACTGTATGTTCAGTTCAAAGTTTTGCCCTAGCCATGACAAAAGAATTAAAGAATTATCACATTTCTTAACTTTTCCATTAAATTATAGTCAAATTTCTTCTATATATTTTTCATTATTAATTGTCCAAAAATTTTTATTAAAGGACCCATTCCATACTAATGATGCAAATAATACTATAATACTAAGGTTTCACCTAATAGCCAGGTGAAACTAGTTTTTCAGAATTTTTTATATAAAACGTAAAAGCAAATGGACAAATACAATACGGCGAAATTGCGCAAAATCTAAATATAAAAATAAAAAAAATATTTATTTAATATATCTTACAATCAGAAAAAAATAAATTATAATACTTATTATATTAATTAATAATGTTTCAAAAAAATAAACGTTTTATTTTATTATGAGTTTTATTTGATTTATACATTTTTATCTATCATTATCCATATTGTGTTCCTCACTTAGACTGTCCTATTGGCCTATTTTTCGTGAAGCACTTGAAATTTGGCGAAAAAAAATATAAATTTAATATTCAAGTTGCGAAAAATTACACGATAAATACAATGCATTATTATTTTTAATTATTTTTAAATTAATCAAAATTTTAAGTTTACATGATTATTAACCAATTATCTATGACCAGTGTTACAGATTTAGTATAGAAATTTCGCCAAAAAAATCCAATCTCCCATAAATTTTAAGTAATCTCAAGCTACTACTATTGAATATCAACGAAATCTTGTTTTCATCATTTTTTTTTTGTTATAAAAACTATATTAAAATACTGGGTTTAACTTTATTTTGAAAGGATAATAATTCGAAAATAAAAATATCTAATTCATATAACATTCAACATCATATTCGAAATCTTGTGACATTAAAATTCTAGAATATTAACGTTAACTTCACTTTCAGTTGGTTTATATTCAATATCCTAATTTAGATTTGTGCTGAAGTAACGCAAATATTTATTAGCAAATGACGTCATATTGGAGCTAATGTTGCAGATGAAACTGTTTTGTGGTTAGTGAAAAGTTTCGCCTTTTAGGTTAAATTGATAATTTTTATGTTATGTCTTACTCTAGAAAAAAATTCTAGAAAAAACTCTGATAAATGATCATTTTTCTAGTTTTTATTTCGAAGAAACTCAGACACATGATCATTTTTTTGAAAAACATTTTATAGGGTTAAAATTATTAATATTCTCCAATGTCACAGATATTAAAATGCACGATATTTAAATTTTACGATATTTGTTTGCACAATAATATAATTACGATCATTATTAGTCACAATGTGTCATATTCAGAAATGTCCCGCAGTCAACTGTACGTCATAAATTATATTCTTATGTGTAAAAAAAAATTTTCATGACTCACACTAAAGTTACCATGACTTATATAAAAAAGAAATGTAGAATTGTACTCTCAAACTCTCTTTCTAACCTAAAATTTTACGGATTTTAACAGCATTCAGCAATATATATAAATATTTATCATCAAAAAATAAAATGTCTCAAAAAAAAGCCCACTCTTTTTTTAAGCAATGCAAAGATTATGTAAGAGGAATTATAAGAGTAAGAAAAAAATTTACTAGAGATAGAAAGGAACAGAAAGAAAAATAAAGTACAAACGAAAGCTTTTTTTGAAGGTAGGTTGTATTGGGTGGTATCCTCCAGTCCCTATTCAGCTTTTGCAACCCCGTTTACGTGACTATACAACATTTTGGACAACATACGCTTTCAACACCGGGCACTTTCACTGACTTTTGAGATGTTTTTGTTGATAAGCCACTGAAAGAATTTAAAACCGAAAAACGTAACTCTGAAGAAAACAAGCCTGAAGGTAGGTTGTATTGGGTGGTATCCTCCAGTCCCTATTCAGCTTTCGCAACCCCGTTTACGTGACTATACAACATTTTGGACAACATACGCTTTCAACACCGGGCACTTTCACTGACTTTTGAGAAGTTTTTGTAGATAACCACTGAAAGAATTCAAAACTGAAAAATGTAACTCTGAAGAAAACAAGCCTGAAGGTAGGTTGTATTGGGTGGTATCCTCCAGTCCCTATTCAGCTTTTGCAACCCCGTTTACGTGACTATACAACATTTTGGACAACATACGCTTTCAACACCGGGCACTTTCACTGACTTTTGAGAAGTTTTTGTAGAAAAACCACTTAAAGAACTTGAAAGGCAAGATGGAACCAAAAATGTAACTTCGAAGAGGAATTTGTAGATAACAAGCGAAGGATGATTAAAAAAAATAATGTGAATCAAGAACGTGCGTGAGTTTGTGTTAACGTTAATAGATGTGCGCGTTGCGTTGATTACGCGTCATCATGCGATCAATTTCATGTGACAATGAAAATTAAAGATCTCTTTGTTAAATGTACAGTAGATTCAAATTGTATCTGTACTTTGCTATAAGTATAAATGGTATTTAATATTTATATACATTTTGCAAAAAATTGTCATATTATTATTATGGTTGAAAGGTTGCATCCGCCCATCTACTTTCGATATTTGAATAAGTATTTTGATTTCATTAAAAAGGTAAAATTGTTTCTTTTGTTTCTTTTATTTATACTTACAATAAATAATTTCATTATAATCATAGAATTGATAAATCATGAAGAAAGTAAGAAGCTTATACAGTACAAAGAATAAACGAATAATAGTCAACAGGCGATACTCATGAACTAATAGAAAGGTATAATGCGTCGAATAATGTGGGCGAGATTATTGAGTGCTTTCGATGTAAAGGTGGCTTCTGGAAAGGTAAATTTTAGAAGCCAAGATGAAGAATATATCTCGCAGTTGAAATAACCTTAGATGAAATTCAATCTATGATTTCGAGAGGTTGCATAAAATGAAAAATGAAAGTAATGTAAAATTCAGAAATCTTCATACCAAGTGTTGATATTTTTTACTGATTGTGTATCATTCAATAAACAAATAATTTTATAAACTTCAAAAGTGGTTTTCAGTTAATTTTCAACATATTACGTAATAAAAAATTTAGCTTTTTATTTTAGTCTACATAGAAATAAAAGTTCGTGTAAAAATTTTCAAGGTAAAAGGAAAATAACATTTATTTGAATTAATTATAATAAAATTCAAAAAAATAAAAATATATGAAGTCTAGAAAAGTCATAATCACATTTAAATCAAGTCAGATCCTCGATTTCTATTTCTTCACTTGTCTTTCTTTCTTGTACTTACATTCATTAACTTAGTTTATTATAAATTCGTAAAATTTGCTAGTACATCGATACTATATAAAATTTTTTGTTCTCCATTTTGATTATTATGAATATCTCAGCTTCAATGTATTAAATAAAAATCAAAGTTACACTGCGCCATTGAACATTGTTTTCTTCATTCATAAAAATAATTAATACAACGTATCCCGAGATGCATGACCGCAACTCTATCGACACTTTTGCCGGTAATATCTTAATTATTAAATGCTCTTTTTTTTTGAACGAGCTTTTCTTACTAAATATGAGTGAAATCTTAGTTTCTAAATATAAAATAAACTAAAATAAAAGAATAAAAATAATTTCTCCGTCTAAAATTCATTTCTCATTATACTTTCTTAATTCACAATTCTAAACTTCGATAGTTTCCCATACTTAACAATATTCTCGTATTGCATTTTATCGACAAAATAATATCAAACCGCCAAAACCATTATTAAAATATTCATAATTCCCACTTACTAATATTTTAATTCCAAAATTCCCCACGTAGTTCTATATCTTATATTACTCTTTTTAGATGTATCGGATTAATAATGTTCTGATTACATATTCTCAACTTCCTTTGTAAATTCTCTCTTTCGTAAATTTTTCACCGAGTTCATAATTTTCCCAAAATTAACTTCTTATTGTCATATCACAATCACCATAATTATCACTACGCAATTCCAAAGTTCATTGTATTATCTGATCTACATTACCTTTGTCACAATCATATTCCTTATTTAAATCACATTCACGGTGATCTTAATTATCCCTTATTCCATGTAAATAAAACGAACCAATAAAAATTACAAGAACTATAATCCAATAATTCGAACTATATGACACAGTTTATTGTCATGTGTCTGGACACAATTATCAATTCTACTTACTAATTCAAATAGTTTAACGTCATCGCGGGAGTCATTAAAAATAAAAATAATATTTCTAAGTATCTATTTAATTATTTTAAATATAATATTGCGCCCTACATTTAATAATTCACTAAGTAAATTCTGGCATTACAATACACATGATACTTTTTTGAGTAAGTCATTTATGTATATATTATAATTGTAGTAGGGCATATTTGGGAGTTCTAGGGTCTGAATTTCCGAATAGGTATACAAAAGTGTGAGGCTCCGGCCTCTTTCCTGAAAAATTTATGAATCTTAATTGAACTTCAAATTAGCGCCAACTGACAGGAAACATATCATGAATCCAATATTGAATTCAAGCTTAAAATCGTACTGGCTGCTATCATAAATTTCTGGTATCAAAATTAGCATAGAATTCATATAGACTCTCTAGCCCGATTTTAAACCCTTCTATTATAACAAAAAAATTATACTATACTGTTCGCCTTTAAAACGAACAGAGAGCGAAGTGTCCGAGTGTGCTCTCTGTGAGTGTCTGCAAACCTAAAATGTATAATAACTTTTATGAAATACTGCTTGCCTTAGAAACGAGCAAAGAGCACCAAGGACCAAAGTGTCCGAGCATGCTCTTTGCGAGTCTTTGAAAGCTTAATGTGCATACTATGTTATTATATTATCCTAGAATTAATTCGCGTGTGTGGAGGATGAGCCGGGCAGAAAGAGGGTTAGGATAGAGGGGTATCGTTCGAAAAAATAATCGTGTATATTAGCTTAGACGTCATGTATCACGGGTACAGTCCCGAACATTTGTATTTATTTTTATCATGTATTAATAAATTTTTTTTCTTGGAAGTAATATTTTTACGTAATGAATTGCAAATACTTTATTCTGTGAAGCAAATAATAATACTTAAAAACAATATATAATAATATTTTTTAAAAAGCTTATCAAGTTTAAAATTCCTAATTCCTCCAAATACAATTCCTAGATCCTGAGTGAATATTCATTCCTAAAGCAACTAAATAAAATTCTAATATAATATTAAGTTAAGGCATTCTTTTGCAGATGTGTGCTAAAATTATGCATTAATTATTATTATTCTGAATATCTATGTCCATTATTGTACATATGTTATAAGATGTCGTGTAAATGTTCTCAAGTATAAAACTGGCAAGTGCACTAGGTTGTTCATGAAAACACGTTACCTCACGCAAACACTGTAAATACACATCTCGTGTTTTCGCTCCTGAATACAAAGAAAGTGGCACCACAGTGAATCTTGACAGCAAATAGCTCAAAAGTAACCTAGCCACTCTCCCATTTCCATTAATAAAAGGATGGATATCCAAGAAATGAACAAGAAAACACGCCCCAAATTTGATAGCTTCCTCTAATTCTAAGCCTTCTCTCCTGAAATTTTGTTGACACTGACGGAATAGCACTTCCATTTTGTTCTCAATCAAATTTGGTGCCAAATAAACATAATTATCTTGTGCTGACATAACATATCGCGTTCTGTACTGACCCGCATTGTCAATCAACCCATTGCCAACCTGTTGATGCAACTGCTTTGCGAGCAAAGGTGTGAAGCGATCAATTGGAAGGTCGGGAAAGAAAATGGTCGGGAAAATGCTGTTAATGGTATTGCGGAGGTTTTGGACTTTTTTAGCTAAGTGCGAAGAACGAGAAGGGCCGAAAATTATTCTGTGAATATAATTGCCAAGCACTTTTCTGCATATGAAGCTAGCCAAGCGTGAAAAAGGATCAAAATTTATTCTGGGAAACATTATTTTGCGAATATTGCTCAGAAAAACTTTAAACCACGATTTTTTCAATAACTGTCGTATAACATCAAGGTCTATATCGCCTTCTACTGAAATGCATTCGATCAAATAACGTTCACGATGAATGTCAATGTAACCTAGCCAAAAGAGTTCATCCTCTTTATTAACTGATAATAATATGGCTTGTTGAAGACAATTGGTACTTGAGAGGAAATCCTGAGGAGCGCGGTCATCATAATCTGGTCTCCACCAAGGTTTATTCACGAAGTTAAAGTCAGAACGTATCAAAGCCATCTTTTCTGAAAAAATTACGGGCGTTTGTTTGTTTGTTTTCTTACTGAGCAAACTTGAAAAGAACTTTTTCATACAAGTTTCTCTTGTGAGAGTTTGAGAAATGATTTTCTAAATACATCATGATTAATTATAAAATGATCTTTATAAACTCTTAATTGGTGATACAGAATATGATATAATTATATAAATGATACAGATATAGTAAAAAAAGTTTATAAAATTAACTTGTCGGCAAGCGAAAAAGAGTGATTCATACGATTTATCGTTACTCAGATTGCATTCACGAGGTATTTATTTCACTCTTCGGTTGTACAACAACAATTAGTAGCCAATAAAATTAATTTTAAATTAGATAACTAATGTTAACCGCAGTCGTTTTTTTAAAAAAGATCTATTAATAAACTTTATCAGAGGCTAGACCTATTTTTCAAATAATTAAGAGAAAAATCGGGTAAAATAATTTTTCAGAAATCTCTTTTACATAATGATGAACGAATGATGAACGACTGATGAACGTAAGCATTGCTCCTGATGAATCTATTTCCGGAATGGTTAATTTCTCCAAACACGTACAGAAGCTGAATGGCGCAATGAAGCGTCATCTCAAGGTAGGTTGTGCGCTAGAAAAATTATATACGTTATGCAAATATACTTGTCTGCGCCTTACTGCGCCTTTTTTTTTCTAGCAGGATCTAGTCTATTCTCTTCCACAAGTCACGTTTCCATGGGACAATATTCCGAATATACGGATGAATATGAAACATATTGGGTCGATTACGGCTCTTTATAATAATAGGAGGAAAATAGAAGCAACAAAATTGTACAATATTTATCAATCGAAATTGGTCTTAGTGCTAGCACATTAGCTAGTTTTTATCGTCATCAAAAATCACCAAGAACAACTTCAATGAATAAAATCATCGAATGGGCCGATAAGGAGGGAGATAAGATATCAGTTAGTTTTAGCGATAGTAGTAGCAGTAGCAGTAGTAATAGAAGTAATAACGGCAACATCTTCAGTGGGGGTAGTAGTGCGAATTAAATATGGTGCTGGGACTCTCATTTAATGGCCTAGGATCCGAGTACTCCCTCCCTCTTAGAGTGTTTATGACTCTTTTTGCATCTTTTATTTCAAACGCTATCTTCTCAGCCATTTATTTTTATATTTCTTGGCCGGAAGGCATTTAATAGAGTTCCGCATATCTTATGAGTATTGATTTTTAAAAAATAATTGTGTCTAGTATTTTTGCATGCAAGTTTTTTTTGCGCACAAAATAACTGAGTATCCCTTCGTTTGTAACGCAGGCATATTTGCCGGCTAGCATTTTTGAACTTAAATTATTATATAACGAGTGTACTGAGTATAACAAAAATTGTCATAATATTTCTTCATGAACCTTCATTTATTAATGTATCAAGTTTGGCAGCAAAATTTGACAAATTTAAAGTTTTTTGTAATAAGCGAATCATTTGTATTACAAATATCGTAGCAGGCAAATTTGCCTGCTAGCTTTTTAAATTTGTTTGCAAAATTTTTATTTAAATATTTGCATAAAGTTTGTTAAATACTTATTTATAAGGGCGTAGAAAGATATAATTTATATAATATAATAAAAAAAATTTGCCTACGAACCTTTTTAATTTTTTGTAAGTATAAAATTTAATCGGTAGTACAAGTTTGCATTAATTAATCTTTTATGGTACACTTGCACACTTTTTTGCATTAAATTAATTTACAAAAAGCAACTATATTTTGTTGATTTTGTGCTACAAAAAGTGCTAAATCTATCTAAAAAATCACAATGTGCGCACCAAAATGATCTACAAACCCGTTCTCTCAATTTTTTTTTTATTTACAAAAACTCAAACTTTTTGCATTAAAATCCATAAAAATGAGCTCTAAAATTCAAATTTTGGTGTTAAAATCATTGGAAATAATGCAGCATTATTTCATATTTTGTGTCAATTGGAATTCAACATAATAAATATTATTCTAAAAATTATCAATCTTTTTTTTAACGTTGTTTTTCTCATACAACAATGTCCGAAATTGAAGAAAACAATTATGAAGAAGATGATGAAAATTATATTTGTAGACTTACACGAAAAAATTTATTTAGATGAAGAAGATGAAGAAATTGGTGAGATTTGCGGAGATAGTAGAAATAAGCCTAATGCTAACAAAAAAAAATCAAGAAAAAATGAACAAATTTTGCAACCTTCTTTAGAATTAGAATTTACACCCTATCAACATATTCATCATTTGCATGATTCATGTGTAACTCTACCAAGTTACCTACAATCTGAAAATCTTACCCCATATATTATTTTCTCCCAATTTTTTTCTCCACAAATAATTGAATCTATTGTACAGAATACAAATATATATTCTTATTATAAAATTACAAAAGAAAGTAATTCATCTGAAAATCGCCGCAAATGGACAGAATTAAGAGCAAATGAATTAACAATATAGCTTGCTCTTGTCATATATATGGGTAAATTTTCATCTGTAAATGATTATTGGAAATCAGATGATATCTATCCTATTCATGAAGTTACAAAGTTGATGACTTTATTTCATTTTCAACAGATAAGTGAATTGATTTCAGTTGAATTACAATCAATTTTATAACTATTTAACTAACTTTTTTTTTTAATCTTATACATAAAGCGATATTTACATATATCAGAATTGTTAAACAGACCACCATTTTTTCAAAACTTGACCCTCTTGCTTCACATGTTCGTAATATCTCCAAATAACTTTTTGTACCAGCATCTAATGAGGGTACAAGATTCTATCCTTATGTGAATCGGGTTATACCTATACGTCTATGTTTACAACAAGAATTGAGAATTCTAATGAGATTGATGCTATTACTGATATTAACAAAATTGGTGCTGAAGTGCATCATTTAGTTAGTCAATGCCAGTATCACAAAAGGCCTTTATGTTATTACGGATAATTATTTCTCTAGCATAAATTATTTTCATTTCTTCGCGAAAAAGTATTGGAGCATGTGGGACAGTTAGAACAAATACATCAAAATATCCTAAATCTTTAAAGAAAGAAAAGGAAAAAAAAAAATGAATGGGATTTTATAACTGGGGAAGTAGTAGATGATGTGTTAGCAATATTATGGGTAGACAATGGTCCCGTAACAGTGTTGAGTACAATTCATAATTTTAATGATAAAGTTGAGAAAGAGCGAAGACGACCTAGGGAAACAAGCACTAATAGCAAAAAAGTCAGTTCTGTATTTGAAGGTGCATCTCGTAAAATCTTGCCTATCCCAATAATTATTGATGATTACAACCACCATATGGGAGGTGTAGATATTGCAGATCAGTTACGTAGCTATTATTCAACACAATTAACTGTTTTCCGAACTTGGGTTCCACTTTTCTTCTGGCTTTTAGATACATCGATCATAAACTCCTATTTAATTAGCAAGAAATTAAATTTAACGAAGGATCATAAGAGTTTTAGGTAAATTTGGTTCGTCAATTAATTAAAGATTCAATTGTTAATGATTCTTCAGAAGGCGAGTTTTAGATTCATATGAATTACCTTTATGTAGGTTATCTGGTAATAGTCATTATGTGGAATATAGAAACAAAAGAGAAGCTTGCCTCTGGTGCCGTTTTGTGCAGAGAAAAAGTGAAGGAACCTCTTTAAAAAGTCCTTCTCAATCAAACTATTGGTGTAGTAAATGTAACGTTCCATTATGTTGTTGAAGAATTTCATACTTTTGATGAAAATAATGTATTTTATGAAATTTTGTTACATACTAGAAAAACTTGGATTTGTGGTTTTTTTCCGAATAATGATTATCAATTTGCTATCATGTGTCTATGCCGAATTTTTGCTAAAGTTCTATTCTATACTTCGTTCCAAATAATTTAAAATAAAAATTATACTAATAAAATTAAATTTGAAAAATCTAAAGAAAAAATTTAAAAATTTAAAAATTATAAATAATGGAATTACTTTAGCTTATTAAAAAATTTTTTTATTTTAGATGTTTAGTAAAAAAGGCTTTTTACTTGAAAAGTTCAAAATTTAAGGTATTCAAGAATATATAATTTGATATGGTTTGTATCACACGTTAAATTTTTAAATGATAATGGAAAATTCGGAATTTAAGCAGGTAAATATGCCTGCGAGGGTCTACAAACGAAGGGATAATTTTCCATCCGGATTATAATTACATTACAGATAAACTCCCAGTAAGTATAAAAGATAGGGCATACCAAAGGTTCCTAAATCATTCGCACAAACCTATTCCTCTAAACCAGATTTCAGAGAAAAATAAACGGATAGAGGATTATTTGTACCATACGTTAGAGATTTACCTGAAATCATTAGACCGGAGTCGCAAACTATAAATCGGACGGCACCCTTAACATTGCCTATTTCTTACGTCACAGATAATGGGACACAAACAGATAATACATGCCAAAGTATTCAACTTCCTGAGATGTTGGCTTGGTATAAGATACGGTAATTGAATTTGTGTACTCATTGTGAAAGAATTTTTTTATAATACCTTTACAAACTTTTCTCTTTAATTAATTATTTTCCTATATAATAAAAATGATCGCTGAATATTTCTGCCCATATTTGCATAACTCTGGTAAGACCTGTGGGAGGCCTTGCATGCGGGCCGAAGGATGTCATGAACATTGGAAGGCTAAGGTACGTATTCCATGTAGTGTATGTGATAAGCCTACTGGCTTGACTTCTGGGCGGTGTCCATTACATGTTAAAGAATATTATGTAGTCCAATACTATAACAGGCTTCGGGATAAGGCTCAGAGGTGAGACTTAGAGGTTAAACTTTAGAGGTTAGATTTTTTCGTATGACTTAAATGTAAATTTTTCGTATGTCTTATGAAATTTTTTTATGACTTATTTGTCTTAATAAATTTCTAGACAAATTGGCTCTAGAATTGTTTCTTGCATATTATAAAACTGGATATATTACAGGAATTGGGTGAACAGATATTTAGAGTTCATTTTTGTTAACCATTTTCCGTATGACTTCTGGGTGTAAAAAATTTTCGTATGACTTAACTGACTTAATGAATTTCTAGATAAATTGGCTCTAGAATAGTTTCTTACATATTATAATTTTGAAATATATCAGGAAAAAGTGGAACAATAATTTGAAGTTTAATCTTGCTATCCAATTTTTCGTATGACTTAGTACCTAAGTCATACGAAAAATTTTTTTGGATACCTTTTATTTACATTAATGAATCAGCTCTAGAATTAATTCTAGGATAACATAAAAACACAGTATGCACATTAAGCTTGCAAAATCTCGCAAAGAGCACGCTCGGACACTTTGGTCCTTGGTGTTCTTTTATGCAATACTGCTTGCCTTAGAAACGAGCAAAGTTATTATACATTTTAGGTTTGCAGACACTCAGAGAGCACACTCGGACACTTCGGTCCTCGGTGCTCTCTGTTCGTTTTAAAGGCAAACAGGATAGTGTAATTTTTTTGTTATAATAGACTGGTTTAAAATCGGGCTAGAAAGGCTATATGAAATGGTATCATTTTTTACATCACAGGCTTTATTCTATGCTAATTTTGATACCAGAAATTTATTATAGCAGGAAATTAGCCCAGCACGATTTTAAGCTTGAATTCAATATTGGATTCATGATATGTTTCCTGTCAGTTGGCGCTAATTTGAAGTTCAATAAAGATTTCATAAATTTTGTATATCAGGAAAGAGGCCGGTAGGGGGCCTCACACTTTTGTATACCTATTCGGAAATTCTGACCCTAGAACTCCCAAATATGCCCTACTATTGTGAAACCTACATAATCGGAATTTATAATGATATAATTCGGGTTTCTGATTATTAAAAGATTCTGTATAAACAAAAATAAGTTGAATAATTTTTGGGCTTAGCTCCTTTACAGGAAATATCAATTGCGTCTATTCCGATAGGTCGATGAACGTTACACAAGTACTTATGAGGTTAGCATTAATGAAGGCGTGATATTTAATTAAATTTTTTTTTGGTTTTAGCCAATTTTGGGATTCAAATCATTTGGTACGACACAATTTTAATTGTAGTCGCATAAATACGTCTTTCAAAAAATTTTCACAAACGTACTATTAAATATGTTGAAAAAAATATAATTTGTTAAATAGAAATTTACAAATCTTAATACAATTTGGAATTCGAATTTTAACAAAAATTAGAAAATTTTTCTCGATTTTACTTTGTTCGAATTGTTATATCCGAAAATAGAACCAATTCAAATAAAAAAAAAAAAAAAATAAATTATTATTTTAACCTTATTAAATAAATTAAAAATAGTGAAATAAAGTATCCAATAAAATTATTTTTCTGCTTCAATAAATCTATCTAAACTATTTCCTCCAAAATTGAAAGAGAACAATATAAAAATAAAAATAATAAAATAATTTCATACAAAAAAAAAGTGTAAATAATGTTGTGTAATTGTTTTTGTTTGATTATCTTATTATGGAATCTTGTTAAACATTCTAAATGTAATACAAAGTAACGGTGTTCAGTAAACAAAGTTTTTATTTGATTATGTAAAAAAAAAATTAACTATTTAAATTAAGTACTTTCATGGATTTACCCCTCGTATTATATTTATTTATTCATTTATTTTTAACGAAAAAAAAACATGAGCGAAAACTATCCCCGTGAGATTGAAGGTGACGCTCGAAACGAAAATAATAATATTAATATTTTTAAAAACGTTATTAATAAAATAAGGATTGTAAATATATTTAAGAGTAAAAAAGATCCGAGTGAATACGTAGGTTATGGAAATGATGGTACCATTAAGAAGGAGGATTATCAAATTGCGATTTGTCAAGATGGAAAATTTGCTGTTACATTTGATACGGGTAAAAAATTAAATTTTATTATTTAAAAAACAATTTAAAAAGTCTGAAGAAGGACCTCCTACGAAGACGGAGTATAATTTTAAATTTTTTTTTTTTTAACGAAATAGCAAACCTTCGGGTCAAAATATTGGAAAATACCGATCATCGTCAACCAAGGTTCAATAAGAAGAAGGTGGTAGATTCCAGAAATCAGAATGAATCCGATGGATCCGTTGAGATTGATAAAACAATCGCTTATTTTAAAATAAATGATGACTTTAGTATTAACAAATATTATAAGACAACATATAAGCCTCTTCCATTTAAAGAAACTCATGGTATTGGTTCTTCAAACAGTGACGGTACAACAAAAGAAAATAAAGCAAATATCTCGAAAAAGGATAATAAATTTAGATGGTCTTTTGATATATCGAATATGTATAAGAAGAATGATACCGAATGTTTTATTCTTGTCTCCATATCTCGTGTAAACATTGACGAGGATATGAAGGGTACAAAAGAGAAAAATATTAAAGCTACAAAGCTTGATTATAGAAGAGAAAATCTTAGTTCAAAGAAATTTAAATGTTCGTCGCCGTTTGAAAATTGTGAATTAGACGTAAAAAACGATAAATTTTACGAAACTTATGATACTGCAGTTGTTATACAATCAGAACCTAAAAGTGAAAATTTTAATGCTCCAGACGATAATATACTTGAAAAAACCGATGAAATCAAAAAAGGAATTTCTATTTATCGTCTTGATTTCATAAAAAATAAAGAAATTGAAGTAAATTATGTTCTCAAAGCTGCAACTTGTTATCATTCTGACGTAATTTCAGGGATATGTAAGTTTATAGAAGTTTCAGCAGATGAAGTCGATAAAGACAAATCATGCGATACTGAGCAAAGAAGATTTATAATATTGAATTTTCGAGGGATATATAATTTTGAATTTAGTGATTATTGTGATTTTTTTGATTTAAACGAGAAATTTGAATATCCACAAAGTGTTAGATATGAATTGGACAACTGGTTTACACGTACAGATGGTGATTGTGATGATTGTGGTGATTGCATGGGACGACTTATCTCATGTATTTACAATAAATATTTTTTAGTTACACAATACAAAAATAACGTGCAATCTCTTGAAGGTAAGAACATAAAGTTGTTTATCTCTTACATATAATTGAAAATTGTATATTAAAAAAAAAAATCTATTTTTAGTATATAATCTCGCAAAAATGGAATTAGAAACTACCGCAAAAAGAGTTGAAAATAAAAATAAATTCGTAAAAAATTATTATTCTAATATATTTTCGGTTAATGGATTACAACTTTGCTTTACTAGAGGAATTAGTATTATTAAGTAAGTTGTTATGTATTGTGTTTTTTTCATTAATCAATTATCTTTGAATATAATGTATCGTAAATTTATTAGGTTGTATTATATGGAAAATGGTTTACAAATCGCATCAAAGAGGTTTGATGAAATAAAAAAAATACATTTATTAGAATTTATTGATAGTGATGAAAAATTACTTATTTTAGGCGAATGTCCAAAAGGAGTGATGATATCTTTAGTTTGGGATTTATATAATACCGGTAAAGTTGAAACATCGAGGTTAGATAATTGTCCAATTGCTCGTTTAGCTAGAACTACAGGAAATATTCTACTAATTGAGAATAATGGAAAAGTTTCATCAGTCCTTAAAAAAGTTGAAGAAAATTTAAAATTAAAAAAAGTTGATAATAAAATGATAACAAATCATAAATGTCATAAAGATTTTAAACCAGTCAATGACATTGAACCATGGGTGTTGGGTAATTGCGAAAGGAAATTTTATTGTCTTTATCATAACAAAGAAGGAACAGAAACAAATACTTTACAACTAATTGTTGGTAGATCCACTATTCAAATTTGGCATCAAATCCAAGATGATAGTAAAAACAAAGATGTTCTTCCTAACAAAGGTGAACCATTTCTTGAATATATATGGACAAATCGTATTCCAGTAAATCAAGAATCTGAAAAAACAAGATTACAAATTGAAGAGTTTACTTATGATGATTTAAATAATTTTTGTTTAAAGGTTTATTGGCATATAAGAGATAATAATGGAGATTTAAAAAAGAAAGAAAAAGTAATTAAACAAAAAGATATTGTTGAAAAATTTCATGCAGTAAGGCATGCTTGTAAAGCATTAGAACATCTTAATAAGCGTTATAAAAGCAAACGCCTTGCAAATAATTACACTAGAGTACATAAAGTAGGTCGATTTTAAAAAAATTTAATATTTTTTTTTTTTTTTCATTTATAAGTTTCTTATAATAATTATTAATTGATATTTCTTTTAATTAAAAAAAGTACGAGGAGATGGTTAGTTACATCAGACATATAGTCTGGAGATTTGCTAAACATGAACCAGAAAATTTTAAATTATTAGATGTTCGGCATAATGTTATGAAAAGTCTAATTCTTAGTGATTGCAATCATTTGATAAAATTTATATTATTTGGAGATGAAGAAACTGTTGAAAATAGTAAAGACAGATATGTAAAAGAGAATGAAGTAAAGGAGGTTGCAATAAGACACATACCAAGAATTAAATTATGGCCAGGAAAAAAGTTTTTAATGGGTGATGATCTTGACTTTGATGAAAGAAATGATGGAATAGAGGATAATGAAAAAATCATACCAGAAAATAATATGGAATTAGCAATTTATCATTGCAAAGGTAAATTTCAATCCACTTTCTTCTGGCATTAGGAAAATTATGTTGGCTATTCTATCATTATTTTAATATCACAATTACCAATTTCATTTTCAAATTTTACTATAGGTCGCGAACTTAAGGATACAATTGTTATTGCTTATTTCTTGGAATATTATACTAAACATGCAACAGATTATGCGGGTTGGATGTGTACTGTTTCTAAAGCCATTCCTTTATTATTCAAGTATAATTATGGTTTGTAATTCAAATTTAATTATTTTATTTGAAAGAATTTAGAATATTTATAGTTTTTATATCATTTAATAGACGATTATGCTAGAAAGTTATTTTATAAAGAATGTTTTGCAGATCAGGATCACTTCTCAGCTCTAGATCCTAATGAGATAATTCCAGAAGAATACCGAGAAAGGCGTAACCATAAAATCAAGTTTAGAGCATTTAGACCTATAATCGAATTAAGGACTGATAAATATGAGTTATATTATAAGATCCTAAACCCATTAATTGATTTTAAGAATAAAATGATCAAAAGATATGAAAATTTTGATAACAATCTTGGAAAATCGCCATTAGCTTTACGTGTAGTTCCCCTTCCTAGCTTTACTGTAAATGACATTCCAAGGAAAAAAGAAAAGCATAATTTGAAAAAAAACCTTTTAAATATTTTTTTGTTCTTATTTGTACCACGATGGTATCAGATTGGTCGAGGTGATGTGAAGAAGCTAAGTCCTTTTTCTAGGATGATATTATATGAAAATAATGATGATATTTATGACAATCCAGCAACTGAAGCAGTTGTCGATTTTCGTTGGAGAGAAACAAGAAATTTCTTTTTTTTACTTTTTCTTCGATTTCTTATTTTTGCCATTTGCTTTATATTAGTTAGCTGGGCATATATGGATCATATAACTATCATCAATCAAAATTGTTTGTTAACATTAATTATTATATTTTATTATTTGGCAATTTATCAACTTATTACTGAAGCTTTACAGTTTCATTATCGTGGATTTAAAAAATATTTTGGTGAAATATTTAACATTTTTGATATAGTTTCTATTACTCTATCTGTAGCTATAATGACAATAATGCTTAATGATTTCCAATTTTCTGATGGTTTTGAAAGTATTAAAGAAACTGATACTAATTTAACTGTATGGATATCATTTTCAGTTTTTTTACTTTGGATTGAATTTGTAAGCTTTGTTTATATAATTTGATTATTTGTATTTCTACTTTTATACTAAATTTATATATCAACTATTAAATTTTAGATTTTCTATCTCCGCCTAATACCAGGTAAAAAAAAACTCCACAAAAATGTTATCATTATTACATACCACATTATTAATTATTAACTTATTTTTTCTAATTTATAGCTATTGGCATATATATTTATTATGTTATAATTATTTTCAAAACCATATTTCCGTTCTTCTTGTTTATGTCAATCGCTATATTCGCATTTGCACACACAATGTATGAATAATCTAATATATTCATTTCAGTTCAAAATTCAATATAACTAAATTCTCTTGCTTTATAATATTTAGGTTTATATTACTCAGAAATCCTATGAATATTAAAATCAAAGATACTACATTCAGTGGAAATGCAACAAATGATTCAAAAAATGAAACATTTCATATTGAACTTAAATCCGATTTTGATCCAAAATCAATTGATAATCCATTTTCATCTTTTTCTGAAGCATTAATGGCAGCATATTTTTGGATCGGTGGTGATTGGGTTCAAAGAGATGAATTTAGTTATTGGGCTGTTGATATATTTACTTGGATTGCTAGTATAATCCTTGTATACGTTTTATTAAATATGTTGATTGCTTTTATGACGTAGGTTAAACACAATTTATTATTACAAAACATTAAATTTAGTATTATCATTATTAATTTCTTTATTATATTGTAGTGGTGTATATGAAAAAGCAGAAATTAAAGGTAGACAAACTTCATTAAGACTTCGAGCAAATCATATAGCAGATTATGAAGCATTACATCATATTAATTTTTGGGAACCTGAACCTGAACCAAAAAATATTTATTATTTTGGTCAATCCAAAAATTTTGAAGAATGGTATAATACAAGAAAAAATCAAGGTTCTATTTATAAAGAATTTGAAGAAAAATCTACTTTTACAAAACATATTTTTAAAGAAAGTGATTATGATAAAATTTCAATTTGGAAATATGATGAAAATAATATCATGAAAGAAATTGAAAAAATTACAATTATAAAAAATGATTTAAATAATAATATTGATTATTTTATTAAAAAATTTTCTGATTTAAAGAATGAAAATGATGATGATATTAAAAATGATGAAATTAATAATATTATTAATAGGATTAAAGATTTTGAAAATATTCAAATTAAAAAAATTTTGAAAGATTAAAAAAAAAAAAAATTTTTTGTTCTGTTATTAATTTGGTTTTTAAAAATCTTTTTTATAATTTTTTTCTTTTTTAAAAAAAAAATATATCATAATTTATTTTTTTTATTATTCATTTTTTTTCATATTTATTTATTTTTTTTTAATTTAGTTTATTAAATAGATAGATTAATTTGTTAATTTATTTTATATTAATCTGTACTAACAATTAATAAAAATAATTTTCTAATAATAATATCTTTTAAAAAAAAATTAAAAATTGTACAAATACAAATTTTATAAATAAAAACATTATTTTACAATTGTGAATAAAAAATATAAACATAAATACAGAGTTTGCGTAAAATCTGTCCTTTATTGGATCCCTTCAATATGTTTTTATTTTACTAACCCTAAACCTAATAAAACTCCTGACGACCTGACCAACACATTGCAATGAAAATTGATGAACTTATTATGGAAGAATTTCTAATGTCCGTGGCTAGGGATGGGAATCGATTATCGAATCTTTGTAGATTCGATTTTTTGTTCCTTAAAAGATAATCCATTTTAAGCTTTGATAATTAATTCCATAATCAGTAAATATAAATTCTGAATTAAAATTGTAAAATCTATTAAGAAATTATTCGTCGTTACTAATACCCAACTATAACATCATTGCCGATCATTGCCGATCATTTGCCGATCATTTCGTCATTTTTAAGTTTTTGAAGGATCAATTTTTCTTTTTTGAAAATATTTTAAATCATGCACTTTAATTTTGGATGCAATGCTAAATTAATTTTTTCGCTTAATTTCAATTTTCTCTTCAACAAATGAGATTCGATTTTGATTCGATTATCCGATTCCGATCCCCAGACAGATCGTGGCATTACCCTGAAGAATTGTGTAAATCTCTTGTTGCCTATTTAATGTATTTCCTGAGGGTCCTTATACAGTATAGTATGTAACGAGGGCATTTGTATTTTATAAAACATCAGCTGATCAGGAATTTGTAGACACCTAATATAAACTTGGATATGTTTATTGACCAAAGCGTAGCATCAGATCGTTTACTTCTAAGCATTTCAGATGTAATGTCATTCTGTTTCACATACTTATTAACCTGTACTTAGACTACATTTTCATGTACATGTCAAAAATTCTAAATTCATTCCAAACATCAAATTCTAAAATGCCTTAAAATTTAGAAATAATGAATAGGATTATTACATAACACATAACAAACATAACAAACAGGTTTTTTTTAAAAAAAAAGAGATTACGAAATGTAACGTACTATAAAGGAATAAATTGATTATATGAATATATTTATGCATACCATTTTAACAACGATAATGATATGTTATTTTTCTGATAATAAGGAACTTTCTTTTTTAGTTTTTTATTAATTTACATATTTGTCTCATAATATTTCAGCCTCAATAAGAAAACATGCGTCTTTGAAAATAATAAAAAAATGAAAAATAAATTAAATCTCCTTTTGACTTCCTTAAATGATCGCTTTATTCCATATCATTCCTATTTTGTTTTCATCATCCTATTTCACTTTCATTTCATTTTTCATTATCCCCTTCGCCCCCATTTCATTTTCCATCATTCTATTTCATTTTACGTCATTCCATTTATGTTACAGAAAAACCAAATTGAAGTAAAAACTACAAGGACAACATATATAAATGCGTCGAAAGTAATTCTATCACTAACAATCAAGCTGCCCGTAGGCGACGCCTCCTGATCTTTAAAAAGTAATGAGGACGGGTTTGATCCTAGATCATCCCCAGAACCCATCGGCCCATCAGCAATTTATTTAAAAGTGGCACATATTAAAAGATTCGTATTTTACTTTCAGCAATTAAGCCGCTGCTTGTTAATACTGTCATAAGCAGAATGGTTCACACTATTTTAAGTTGTTATAAATGTATGTAATTGCACAATGCTATGAATTGAATACTAGATAGACCATGTGTAATTGCATAAAAAAGAAAAAAAAGAGAGAACTATCCTAAAAAAAAAGACTCCTAAATTATATAAAAAATAAATTCTAATCATTTAGTATTAGGACCGGCGATCGGGGAGTCAGGTAATAAATCGATCGCTTGTCGAGGTCTCTTGATATCTATATGTTTACTCGAGAATATACTGGAGTTTTGAGAAGGATTACGTTTATGTGAGCGGTATTCCACTCGTTGAGTTTCATCAGACGTATAAAAATCTGGAGTATCGGTTAAATATATCTGATGTGTTTTAGGTATAAGGGGTTGGCGGTATGGTTCTGACATAAAAATATCGTACTCTCATCTAAGAATTTTCCAAGTTTGTGATTTCTTATTCGGTTTTGGTCAAGAAGCCCATTCCATATGTCTGTGGAAACTATCGTTATAACAAGTAAGATACGAAGTTTTCCAAGTACGGCGGAGATAGTGTTTAAGGGTGGTGCCGTGATCATTGGCAGAAACACTGTCAACAGAGCGTGGATCAGGACTCTGAATACATATTTTATGTTGAATGGGTTCATAATAGTATTTCCAACCTAAACAGGTAGGATCAAAAGAGTTATATCCCTGAACTACCGGATATACATATTCTACAGGTGGTTCCAAAGTTGCGACGACTTCATTAATTTCGTCAACTGAAATATGTTCTGAAATGTTGTCTTCAGCCAGAATCGAGGGATCAGTCTTATCTGTTATGTACCACTCTTTCCTGTATTGTCGATTTAATCAAAGGGAAATGACGGCCAATAGTCACCTGACTATTATTCTTTTGTTGTACGTTAATTGGATGTTCAACGCAATCATGGTGAGCACTAAAAGGAATTTTAAAGTTATAGTCTGTTATACATGGCAATTTCTGAAACCTTCGGCCGGGATTACATTTGTATCTGAGGGTTCGTATAGGTTTGTAGATATCCTGGGATCCAAGGAAAAGGGTGCGATGTTTTTTTGCAGCATCAAGTTTATCTTGAAAAGTTTCCAAAGGATCCGGTTTACCAGTTTTAAAGACCCGATTACATTGACCGGTATGACTGGTAACCTGTTTGTGTTTAGTCCTAAGATTCTCACTTTCTAAGAGTTTGAGATCGTAAAAATATCCACTATACATAGGAGCCTAGGAGCCTTACAATTATTTCATAAATATTTGTTGCCATTCGCTACAAATTTAATTTTGTATTCAATATCTAAACGGTTTGAAAAAACCTTTTTTACTGAACGTTTCTGACAAAGATTAAATGTATCGTTAGCATGTGATGCTTTTGAGTTTAGATTAGGAGGTTTGTTAAGAAGGTGATTATTAAAATTCAAATTGATTTGATTGCGGGAAAAATTTTTCTGATGAATCAGGTGTATAAATTTGTCCGCAGGGGATGTATAGTCATCTCTTGTTATAACGAACCATAGGGTCCAGACCTCAACTTCGCTATAGGGCTATAGTGAATTTGATATATATGATAAAATTACTGCGAAATGCATTTATAATGAGCCTAATACATTATTTATTTTCATATATTACATTTGCATAACGCCAAATATATATCATTATTAGTTAAGTTGAAACATTTACATTAATTATTATTAAAACAAAAATTCAAAATGTTTAATAATATTTAACAATATGAAATAAAATATTGTGGAATAAAAAAAATGAATGATAGTATAAAAAAAACCTGAAAATAATAAAAAAAAAATAAAAAAAAATTATTTTTAGTAACCGAAAATGAATAAAAACTAATTAAAAAATATTATTTTTCGGTTTGAACTAAAAAATAAAAAAAAAAGAGGACTAGAAAAACTGAAAAAACAGCCGATAAAAATTTCAGTCTGCAAAAAAAAGATATTTTTTAAAAGGTAAACCGGATAGCTTCAGCAATGCGACCTTGAAAATGGCTGAAAATGAAATGTGAATATATGTTTAAAAAGAAAGTTCTGACAGTTTCATGGTGGTCACATGATAAAATCTCATATATAGTGGTGTTGTTGTTTCTCTAAGACTCTAACGAGTAACGATAGCTAGTTTTTTTTTTCTTTTTCTTTTTCTACATAAAGAGTGAACCCCTTATTTTATGGAGTGGTGTGCGCTCGGTAACTTACTTTAGTTAGTCTTCTTTACAACGTATTTTATATCACTAGTTAGCATTCTACACAAAGTTAGTACGAGTTTCATCCCTTAGATGAGATTCAGAAATTTCCATTAATTAATTTAATTAATTTGAATTTATTGATAGCAGATAATTCCGAAGGATGATCAGTATTATAAATTTCTTCCCTATTTTTTTTGAAGTTACATGATTACTAGCCCAAAGCAAAAAAAAAAAGATCATGCAATAGAATATTCGTTTTAATGTGAGTTAGTGTAACATTAGAAATAATGAAACTTATTACTATTGTTTAATTAAAAATTTTTTTTTTTTTTTTTGAGATCTACAGATCACGAGTATGTTCACGAGTGAATCACAAGGGGTAATAATTTTCTGGTAAAAAAATATTATATTTTAATGTCTATATATAAAGAGGGTTTTATAGATGTGATATTTGAGACATCTACCACATGAAAAGATTATACATTTTTTTTTTTGAGTTATCAATTCTATAAGTTGGAAGAATATATTTTATCATTTTTTTTTCATTTTTTGGAAAAATTAAATTATTATTTTTATTTATTTATTCTTTTTTTTACTTTTTGATGTCATAAAATGGTTTTTTTTTAAATGTGCTAAATATTTTTCCTGTTATAGTTCTTGTAAACTTAGGGTAAAGATAAAAGTAAATACGAAATAAAGCATAAACAGCTAAAAAAAAAAAAGATTTTAATATATAATTTAAAAAAAAAAATTTGATAAATCAATAAATTATTGTTTTGAATTAATAAAATAAAATGCTTAAGTTTATTGAATTTTTTTAAAAAGAAACGTGATTTTTCTAAATTTTCTCAAGATAATGTTATACAAACAATGAATATCAGTCAAACACTGGCATGGCAATTAAGAATAAATAACGAAAAGTAAATATTAAGAAAGTATTAATTTAGAAAAGGATAAAGGGCTAATTCGAAAGTAATACGCCTTAAATGTAACTACGAAGGAGCGTGGCAATTTTGAATCCAATTTTAGTGTCAAAACAAGTCTCTAATGATGAATATATAATTCTTATGAAACGGTCATTTATTACTGGTAATAATTATACATGCAAAATGTATTTAATATTTAACTGGAAATAAACAAAATTGTTATAAAAACTAAATTACATATAAGAAAAGAATAATCCTATACAAACCTAATCCGAAAATAATGGACATTATCACCTGGCTACTAAGGCGGACCAATTAGTATATCTAGGATGATAAAAAAGTTATTTACTGATCTTGTTTAGTATATAAATGGGTCATCATCCGAAACTAATTGGTATTTAGGATTTTTTCCGCCCAGTTATAAACTGGCGTAGAAGGATGATGACCCATTTATATACTAAACAAGATCAGTAAATAACTAATACTTAAGAACCAATAAAAGTATTTGATTTCGAGAAGAAATTTGAAAAAAAGAAGAAAAATTACAGGTTGAAATATTATTTATAAAACTTACAATCTTTACCAAGATGTGAGTACGGAAGGAAGATCGTATTAGATGACTTAGCCAAGTCATATAAAAAAACTTCTTGTCACCTGGTCATCACGTTGAGGTGCAGCAACATTGATCGGGGAAAAGGTGAAAATGAAAAAAAAATGAGAGGAAAAGAGAAGGCCTAGACAGAGAAGATAGACCTAAAAAAATGAAGACGAAAAAAAAAGTGAAAAATGCATGTTCAGTACAAGTAAATACGAAGGTAAGCAAAAATAAAAAATAGATGCATCAATTGCGTCGTCCTTAGTCATCGATAAATAGACGCATGTTTAAATATAAAGTATATAAATTATACTTAGGGATCTCCTACACGAAAATACGAACAAAAAAGAGGAAACACATAATAGTTATATGGCGTGTAAAAAATTGCGTAAATTTACACAAAAGATGGCTCGTGATTATATTGATCATATGATATTGATCAATTATATAATCACTCTTCCTCTCCACGGCTCAGCAAATTGCATATCTACCTATCAACAGCGTTTAAATTCACCAACACTCAGCTTTAGAAGACAGCTCAAACAAACAAACATTCATCATCGGAATATCACGTTAAGACTTAGAAAAACGAAAGCTCATTCCAACGACCCTTACAACGAAAAAGCAGACCTACTAACTACAGCTGGAACGAACGTTAAGCAGCATATCTCCAAATACTCCTCATTAGGTTTCATCAAATGGCAAAATTTATATATCGTTGACCAAAATATTAGACAATGGAGTAGTATTCCAATACAGGCGCGAGTTTTTAACTCGTTAATTAACAACTCTTCACTCAAACCTGCCGGTAGGCTGCAGGCCGTAGGCACATCGTAGATGGGCTTATAGATTGATCGCATACTAAACTTTTGCTTAAACACAATCCCACTGACTCAAGAAATTATCAAAACTTCAAGGATCAAAAATCAAAAAATCCAATTTTATCTACCCCACAGCTGACGTGACTACCCACAATTGTATCCACCAGGCACCTTAAAGTGTTTAGAATGTAACCTAGAAGAACCTAGAAGATGACATATTGGTCTCTGTTCTAAGCATCTTACAAAACACATATATTCTCATAACACTTCCAATTGATAACACTAATAGTTTTACCTTAGACATTGAAGATAGAATTAACTTTTACGAAGACCTTTCAACTGTTCTTCCGCTTTCACATCACAGCCTGCTGCTAATACACAATCGGAACTTTTAAGTTTCTTTTACAATTACATAGGAAAAAACCTCTTCGAGATTCGCTTCTCGTTATTACGTCACTGATTTCATACAAGACTTAACCACGTGACCTGGAGAAAACGATCGCACATCTTCAAACAATGGGAATCTTTCATCAGCATCATCAAAAACAAAAAAAAGAATTATTACAAACATCGACACGACAAGAAGAAAAAGAATATCTCCACGTCGTTCCTCGACTGAACTGTCAATCTCTCGAGACTATTTACCGATCTACCCTACCACACTCTTATTGACGACCGTTCTGGACTTTCAGCAATTTTTTACATTCGGGATCTTGGGAATCCCATAGAGACGATTTACTTTTAAATTTTTTTATTTTTACTTCTGTAATTATCGAATAGTCCTTTAGTTTGTTTATTTTTTTTTTCTGTAGCCTTTATTCTCTAGTGTGGGCGCACCAATAGTTAGCATTCTACACAAAGTTACTGACGAGATTTAGCAATTACCAATTAATTTAATTAATTTGAAATTTATTAATTACCGACTAGCAGTCATCCGTTGCTTCGCACCAGAATCTGTTCATTTCATTTATTATTTATTCTTTTGAAAATTATTATACACAATAAATTATTAATTTGACTAAACCAAATAAAATCTGGTGACTATTTAGAGAATTTCATTTGTTTTAATAATCTATTATTAAATCTGTAACAATTTCTTATTTTTTTTTTTTTTTTGATTTATGAATTTGAGAATCATTTTATTTATCGAGCGTTCAATTTAATTGAAAAATCTTAACTTTCTATTAACATCGGTCAATTTTTCTACATGATATATTAGTAATAATTTTGTAAACATTAATATTTTATTTCTTTATTTATAGTGAATTATATAATTTTTTAAGTTACATGTTGTATTGATTTTAAAAAATTAATCATTTTGTAAATATTGATAGGATATTTTATTTCTTTATTTAATAATATAATTAAGTTAGATTATAAATAATAAATTTTTGCTTATTATTAATAAAAAATATTTTTGGAACTTCATCTATTTTCTGGGTTCTACCTGGTCTTGATGATAAATAATTAAATGGTCTATAAATAGAAATAAAAGGGTTATCCTATGATCACTCAGATAAATGAGTTACTGAATTACTAGGCTAATATCAGAACGCTCATCCACGCTTACTCAGGCATATATACCAGATTTCATCTAGACTCACAAAGAATCCCGACAAATAAATATATTTGGAAAACCTTAGACATATATATACGTGGGCAGACCCATGAACTAAATCGTAAAAAAGCCTTCATTGCAACTAAAGCTCGATTGAACACAATAACTCACCTAATATCAGCGATAATAAATAAATTTCTGTTGATATTGTTAAGAATAGGGTGGTAGTTGCAACCCAGGATTCTAATCACCTACAAGAATAATTCAATCTATTACAATTTATGCTTTTATAAAGGTCCAAAACTATTCCTATTTATAAGAAATTTATAAATATAAATTTTACTCTATTTGATATTTTATTACTTATAATGAGTCATAATTATTAATATTTATAATAAGATGAATAATTACAAGCACTGATTACTTCAATAATAACTTATAATGAGTCATAATCATTAATATTAACAATAAGATGAATAGTAACAAACCCTGATTACTAATTTTCCATTAATAAAATAACTTGTAATGAGCCATAATCATTAATATTTACAATACGATGAATAATTTCAAACCCTGACTACTTTTACAATAAGATTAGCAATACCAAACTTTACAGATTATTATTCATTATTTATATTCGGTAAATTAAGACATAGTTACCAATTTTTACATTGAAATAATTTGTAATGAGTTATAATAATTAACTTGATCACTATGGCATTTTGAATATATTTTAACAGGTCGGCCCTCCATTATGGCTCTTTGGGTTAGCACACCAAGGTGGCGCTGTCTATAATGGCGGTTTGATTCACAAATTGCTTTCGGCTCACGTATAGTTTGTCCTTGTAATTTGTACCGTGACTTTTGTTCACGTAGAAATTAATATTAGGAGTGTATGTCAGTGGTGTATGATGTATGTTTCGTTTTCCTCTCCACCCTGATCAATGTTACTGCACCTCTGCGTTGGTGGTCAGGCGGAAATTAGTTTTTAAAGACTTGGCTAAGTCAGTAACAATATAAGCCGCCATAAATAAATTTAAATTTGTTAAATTATCCTTATATTGTATGATTATTATGGTGCGATTTCATTGGTTTGAATAGAGAGACACTCAACAACCCTAGAAAAAATGGTAGCCGGATTGGTTTGCAGGTTACGCTTACGACAAAATTATATATCAATTTATAACAAAGAATTTGCATTATGGTTCCAATTTTTAATATAAAAGAATTCAAATTTATTTTATTTCAAATTTAGTGCTCCTAACGGGTCAAGTCGGGTTGGGTTTTGAAGATATACCCGACCCGACCAAAGTGAAAAAGTCTTGACTCTAAACCCGACCCGAGTATAGTTCGAAAAGATATCCCGGGTCTAAACCCGAATTTTCAAAGGAAAAAAAATGAGCGACCACCATTTTTTCGGCATTACTTAATGAAATTATAATAGATTTAATAGATTTGTAATATTATGAAGCTTTGTTATCATTCATTTATTATAATAAATTAGTATTTGTTCAATAACTCGGGTCAACCGGGTCGGGTCATGCGGGTCACCGGGTCATAAAAATTATTGAACCCGACCCGAGCTTTTAAGTCGGTCGGGTCACATGACCCGGTCGCCCCCGTTCGTTTAGGAGCACTAATTTCAATTATATTATTTCCAATACGTGTATTATTATTAAATCTTGCCAAATTTTAGCTTGTTATTCTATTTTTTTTTGGACAACCATTTGGCTTTAAATACAATTAGGAATCAATAAAGATTAAAATGCAATAGTGTAATTAGAAATACATCAAAAAATATAAGTTTTTAAGAACTTTGACCAAGATTTAACTTAAGGAACTATTTGACCGGTAAACTACCCAGTAAAATATTATATCATATGACCGTTCATGACCTAAAAAAAAAAGAATACTAAAAACTTCAAAAACTATACATTATCATTATTATGTGCGGAGATAGAATAAATTATTAACAGCAATAAATATTATAAAGCGGCAAAGGCACATCAATTTAAAATTATGTATCAACTTCCTTGGTAATTTAAATGATTATTATGAAAGAGGAAATTGTAAGAAATTGTAAAGATGAATGATTGTCATCTTTGAAAATGGTCATAAAAGAATAGATTTTACTAAAATTAATCGAATCTTCTGCACATTTTAATGTAACTTTCTCGCACGATAGTTGAAATAAATAAGCGTGTGATTTATTTTAAGTTTTTTTATTACTATATACTATCTGCTAGCAAATTTATTAGAATAATGATTTTCTATTCTCGTAATTTATAACATTAATACAATAAACATTTTAAACTTATTTCTGATAAGAACATTGTATTTGTTTTAGCCCGGAAAAAAATAATACTTTGATGCAACCAATAAAAAATTTAATGATTCAAAATCGAATAATTATTTTAAGATGTCAAAATTAATTTGATAAATAAATACATAACAGATAAGTAATTAAATATAATAATGAAAACAGAATATAGTATACATATTTATTAAGAATTGTTAATGTAAAAGGACGGAATTTAAATATAAAATAAATTTATTCACCAATTTTAATTGGGAAATATTGATTCGTAAAGATGCTTGTTAAGTGATATTTTACGTAATATGTAGCATTTATTCTTTCTTACATGCATGTGCACATCGGCCAGGGCATTCTTCTTTAGGTTCATGTTCCTCGCATCCACAGAGGCAAGCCTTGCATGGATCTTGCATACTCAAACAAGTATTCTGAGGATAGACTTCCGCAATTAAAAATGTTAAGAAAAAAAAGTAAATGAAAATTTTGAGTGGAGTAATGGCGACCATTTTTATGATGAATATGGACTTGAAAAGAAATGATATATTTTTTACTAGGTCAAAATTCGATGATATTTATAAGAAATGAATTATTATAAATTTACGAAATGATATATTTTTTACTAGGTCAAAATTCGATGATATTTATAGGAAAATGAATTTACTGACACACTAATTTTTTCCTGCATATGCATTATTTATTTCATGGGGAGTTGGATATAATAGGTTTTTTTCCCTTCGGGAACCCGTGTTTCCCTATTTCAGATTAGTGAAATTTTTTAGACGTGCCATTCCCAGGGCAATCCTCAGGAGAGTGTCACTACTCATTAAATTTAACATTAAATTTTAAACTAAAATTAGAAATTTCCGGCCATCTATAGGAGACCACTAGCAATTACAAAAATTAGTATGAAGACAATCATGAGCGACAGGAGATTGATCATTTGATATATTTAATCTACATTTGGCATTCGCCAATGATATTATGATTTTTCCCGCATATCTTAATATATTTAATCTACATTCGCCGGCATATAGTATAATATTTATATTTTGGTACGGTAATAATAACGGTCCATAGGATCGACAATTTTCATTTAATTTTCATTTAATAATTTAATTGTCCGAAGCGTGCGAAGGTACTATTTACCGCATTGAACTAGTAAAATTTAGTTTAACCCCCGTTTTTGTTCCGACAATTTTATTTCCTTTTTTTGAATATGTATTACGATTTATGTAACACTACCTATTTGACCCCTGAAATACATGTAGATCGTAGAACACGTAGTTATGCAACGCGAAAGGCTTAAACGGTTTCCGTTTTCCTAGTATATTTAAGGCCATTCCAAGCTAAATATTAGTTTAACGTTCTTTCTATTTCAAAAATTTGGGGAGGGGAGGGAATAATTTAAATAAACATGATTTCAGAAATATTCGGTACCACTCAATTTTAGTAAAAAGAGGGGGATATGTGAACATACAGTATGTAATTAAAAATAAAGGGGAGGGGAGGTCGTTAAACTAAAAATTAATTTGGAGCGGCCTAATCTACATTCGTCAATGATATTGTGATTTTTCCCGCATATCTTAATATATTTAATCCACATTAGCCGGCATATATAATATGGTGCGGCAAAAACAACGGTCCATGGGATCGATAATAACCCCCGGACAATTTATTTCCTTTTTTTGAATATGTATTACGATTTATGTAACACTACTAATTTGACCCCTAAAATACTTGTAGATCGTAGATCACGTAACACTTGCGAGTTATGCAACGCGAAAGACTTAAATATACTAGGAAAACGGAAACCGTTTAAGGCCATTCCAAACTAAATATTAGTTTAACGTTCTTTCTATCTCAAAAATTTGAGGAGGGAAGGGAATAATTTAAACAAACATGATATTAAAAATTTCAGAAATATTCGGTACTACTCAAATTTTAGAGGGGGGCTTTAACCATATCGATATGTGAACATACAGTATGGTTTAAAAATAAAGGGGGGGGGGGAGGACGTTAAGCTAAAAATTAATTTGAAGCTGCCTAATCTACATTCCGCCAATGATATTATGATTTTCCTGCATATTAATATATTTAGTCCACATTCGCCGCACTTTTACGGCAAAAGGTTAATCCTTTTATTTATATTCCGTCTTTTTTCCGTAAAAGGCTCATATTTTCGGAATTAATAACCTTATATTACAGAATTTATCGAATCATTTACATTTTCCGTGAGTGGATCTGTGAAAGGCTCATTTTTACGGGGTTTTTGCAGAAATAATGGAAATAATTTTTTATAGGCGATTTTCATAATTTAATATATTTATTCTACATTCGCCAATGATATTGACGATTTTCACCAATAATTTAATATATTTAATTTACATTCGCCAATGAAATTGACGATTTTCACCAAATAATTTAATATATTTAATCTACATTCGCCAATGATATTGTGATCGTTTACTCTGAATATCTTGCTGCAATTTAATAAATTAACCTGTACTCCGGGTATAAGATATTATCCTGTACGTCTAGCCTAGCGTTACCCAAAAAAAAGCACCGGTCACGTGACCGTATAAAATCATTACTTCCGTCACTAGTGTTTCATCCGGATAAAACCTCAAATATTTTAACGTGGGATTATGATTAAAAAAGGTTACAAATTTCGGCTTTTAGTGGACTATAATTTCGGCCAGAATTAAAATAATATTATTCCATAAATTTTTATTAATTTTGGTGGTCCCAGCCTAAATTAACCGAGCCGGTATCCGGATAAAAACCGGATAAAACCGCTACGGATCGAAACTCTATCCGTCACACCCTCAGTGTTTATATTTATCTGAGGGACTT
>QZLH01000845.1:0-17805 GCA_003833135.1 Oehlia diaphana | reverse complement strand
CTATAATTTCGGCCAGAATTAAAATAATATTATTCCATAAATTTTTATTAATTTTGGTGGTCCCAGCCTAAATTAACCGAGCCGGTATCCGGATAAAAACCGGATAAAACCGCTACGGATCGAAACTCTATCCGTCACACCCTCAGTGTTTATATTTATCTGAGGGACTTTTTTCGAGTTGGTAAAAACTTATTCGTCACGCATTATTTGTCACCGAACTGTTCACGTGACTGTGCATAATTCCGAATAATGCCGGCCACCAGTGCTTTTTGAGGTAACGCTAGGATTGTTTACCCTGTACCCCTTTTTCTTAAAGATGATTGGCCCAAAATGTGGCACATTCGATTATTATTAGTTATTTTTTTAGAAAATATTTTTTGCTGTTCGCGCGAAAAAATGTAGGAGAAAGAACTTCAAATATTTTTAATTTCAAATATAACAAGAACCAAAATTTAATATTTTTTAATATTTTAACATTTAAAATAAAATGGTTTAAATACATTTTATTATAAAGTTTTAGTAAACAAAAACAAAATTTTTACGTTAAATAAAATGCTGAAATTATTCTGAAAATAAAAGGTATATAAGCGCACAGTAAATTGAAACAACAATAATTCCATGAATATTTACTTAACAATCATAAAAATTAATATCGGATATTTCCATACCTGTTGAATAACTTTAATTATTCAATAAAAGCAAGATTTGTTTGACCAAGACGCTCAAATTACGCCATGTATTTATAAGAAAAATTAAAAATATTAGAAATAGCGAAATAATGAGTATAATTTTATGAATATACAAACTAGCTTGGAGAAATATCTGAGTAGTTTCATACCTACTAATTAACTTTGCTTATTTAACAAAAACCATATTATTTGGTTAAAATAACAAGATATCATTGAGAGATTTTTGTACAAAACCGCGTCTATTATAATAAAATAAATATAAATTTAATAAATAAGTGAAAAGAAGGAGAAATAAGTATTATAAAAGAGAGAAGGAAAAATGCATGCGGTAATCTGAAAATACTGATCAACAATCAAATTTGACCGGTCCAGGACAAGCATCTGGACCGATAGATCAGGTTAAGGATGGCCCTGACGGGAGAATCACAAAAAATAAATATAAATCGGGACTTTACCCGGGTTACATACAAACGGTTTACATGCTGTGTCATATGATAATTGTGAAGACTCTTCACACTTCCAACCGATAGAAGCGGCTAATTATGTCAATAACTTAGGCTGTACAACATATTCTGCAGAAGAATATTTTGCATAAGCCTCCAAGTGATTCGAAAAAAGAAATTAACATCATCTCTACACAATAGTTCTATCAATCCCTTCACTTGTTAAATTAATATATTATGTATAGGTTCTCTCAGTAACTTATTATAATTGGTTTACCAAATTGATCAAACGCTTGCGAACGGCTTTCAATTATAAATTATAATATCCATATGATCATCGATTACTGTCGATCCTATAACTCTCGGAGAATATTAAATTCGAATCAAATAGAATCACGTGATAGTATGATTAGCGCCAGCCAGGAACGATGATTTTTTGCGGCGTTATAAAGTAAATTTTTGTGTGTGATAAAAGTAAATTTTGTGAAATTTTGTGATTTGACCAGAATTATGCAAGGTTGGCCAACATTACGATTTGTAAATTCTGGCCAAATTTAGTGTCTGCCGGAATTATAATGGTTTCAAATTCTAAATCAGGCCAAAAACTTGAAATTTATCAACATTTTTATAGCCAAATTTTGTGAATTTCTGTGATCACAAAAAATCATCGTCCCTGGCGTCAGCCAACACTATTACAATATCGATACTTTCACTTTGACAAATTTTGGCTCAAATTTGTTCTTACCTGAATTCTAGTGTTACTTAATTGATTCGAGTTCAAGCTCTATCGATTCACAAACTTTGAATGGAGAAAAGGCTAGTCTAATTTCTAATTTAAGCAGAAAAAAGATTAGTTTGTTATCGTCGAGAACAATAGAATTTTTTAAGGTTAAACGTGATGAAAAAAATTTTTTTTAATTAATTAAAAGGAAAAAGCTTTATTAAAATGGTTAAACATGAAATGTTGTACGAAAGATATGATATCCGCCTCAATAAAGATTAACTAACCAAAATAATGATAAACCTCTAATATTTAGATTAATCACCTAATATTTAACTGTTGACCTAACAATCGAACTATGACCATATTTCAAACTTAAATAGTCGAATACCCTAACACGACCCATATTATTAGCATAGTTAGATTTGGGCCATGGAATCGTCCAAGTTCGATTTAGTATGGTTTCTACGACATTACTGGGGCATTCAAACAACTAAACCAAAAAAAATCCAAAATTCTTTAGCCGTAAATAATGACCATTCGCTCCGTTAAATTTTTATTCTGGCATCCAAATATAGAGAACAAATTCATTTTAATAAATTTGTTCCAAATATCTAAATTCTAATTTCAAATTTGTAAATTTGAAAATAAATTAGAAACCATATTAGTAATAATATAAATAATACATTTTTTTTTTTTTTTTTGTGTTTATGATGATAATATATTCTTTGGTTTGATAACAAAAAATAATTCCGAAATAAAAAAAAACTAATTAATTTATGGGTTTGTGCTAGATAATATTATCATATTAATAGATTCAATCAAACTGATTAAATAATTTAAATATGAGCTTAATAATAAATTTTATTTTGTACAAGTCTTTTTTTAAAATTTATACACTTTTTAATTTCCTTTAACGGAATTCGTGCAGAATTTTTCTATTAATTTACAAAATTGTCAGTGTCGATAATGGTTTTATCCTAAATTGGAAAGAAACCATACGCCATTAAATAATAAATAAAAAATAATTTTTATTTTTTCTCAAATATTTTATTTTCATTCTGATAAATGTTAAAGTTGCATATGATGGTATGCACTATGATGGCATCATAACTATCCTAAGTCTCCAACTTTCCAAAATGTAGAAAGTAACATATTTCCACTATTTTAAATGCTTTGGCCTTTATATTGTAACCGAAAAATATAACCGCAGTCTTTTTTATATATTTGTGGTTAAACAATCTTGTAAACGGTTTCTTAATTTACTCATTTAATAAAATATTAGGAAGGTGACATCCATATCCTTTTTTATTGTGATTCTTATCTGGAATATGTGTTACCGGCAGCTTCAATTAAAGATTTTATTTCGGTTTTTTTATATAAATCGGGTGCTTTCACATTTGCCCCACAGGCCAGGTCCACACCCTTCTCGAATTACCAAATAAAATAGTTTATTGGACCTTTTAACGAAATCATGGGCGACTCCATGGATAAAGTATATAGAGATGTCGTAAACTATGAATACTCAAGTCAAAGTATAGAATATGGAAAAGATAACTCCACCAAGAAGAAATTACAATTAGTCAAGATGGAAAATTGGTTGTTACATATGATACGAGTAAAAAAAAAAAAATAAATTTTTGTTTTAGAAAATAATTTATATACATAATAATTTTAATAATTTTACATTGTTTTTTTTTTGTAAAAATAAATAAATAAATAGCAAACCTTCTGATTAAAATATTGGAAAATACTGATCATCGTCAACCTAAATTGAAGAAAGAGGTAGATTCCAATAGTCAGAATAAATCCGATAAGCCCGTTGATAGTGATACAATTAATGAAACAATCGCTTGTTTTAAAATAGATAATGACTTTGAGATTGTTAAATTTTATAATCCTAAAAAACTGAAGATTCTTTAGGCACCGACAAGACAACAACAAAACACAAGAAAGGCAGCTCGGGAGATGATGAAAAGAACGACAAATCTAAATGGTCTTTAGATATATCAAATATTCATAAGAATAAGAAGAATGATAGTGATGATAGCGAATATTTTATTTTTGTCGCCATATCTCGCATAAACATTGACGAGGACATGAAACAAGAAAAAGATAAGAAAGATGATAAAAAAAAAGCGTGATTACGAAAATGGATATCTTAGTAAAATGTAATTTAAACCTTTATTCGATCATAACGATAAATCTGTCAAAACTATAATTTCTGTGAAGTCAGAATTTAAAAAAGGAATCGAAAAAGGAATCGCTATTTATCGCCTTGAATTAAAAAATCAAAATGAAGAAAATGAAAATGAAAAGAAAGAAAAAGGAGAATGAAAAAGAGGAAAAGAAAAGTGGGAAAAAGAGAAAGGAAAGAAGAAAAAATGTGATCTTAGTGCCGTAACTTGCTATTATTCTAATAATATTCCAGGAATATGTAGATTTATAGAAGTTTCAAATGAAAACGATCAAAAATCATCAAATGATTCTCAATTAAAAAGATTTATAATATTGAATTTTCATGGAATATATAATTTTACTTTAAAATCACTAAATAAGGTATAGTAATTTTTTTTTTATAAATCTATATATTGTATTTAAATAATTCATATTTAAAAATATTTTAATAGGTTAGACTTAATGGTAATTTTGATTTTTTTTAATTGAACGAGAAGTTTGAGAAATTTGAATATCCACCAAGTACTAAACGTGAATTAAAGAATTGGTATACTAGTAAAAATACAAATTGCATGGAACGACTTCTCTCGTGTATATACGATAAAATATTTTTTGGTCACGCAATACAAAAATGATGTGCAATCACTTGAAGGTAAAATTTGTTATTATCTCTTAAGCATAATAAACGTAATCGAAAAATAATTAATTCAATCTATTTTTAGTTTATAATCTAGAAAAAATGGAATTAGAAACCATAGCAAAGAGAGTTGAAAATAAGGATGAATTCGTAAATCATTATTATTCCGAAATCATTTCAATTAGTAGATTACAGCTTGGTTTTATTCGGGGAATTAATATTATCAAGTAAGTGTTACAAGTTATTTAAGCTTCCTACTGATCACTTTAACGACATTTTCGTTAACCAAATATTTATAGATTGTATTATATAGAAAATGGTTTACAAATCGCATCAAAAAAATTTGATGAGATAGAACAAATATATTCATTGGAATTTATTGAAAATGATGAAAAATTACTTATAATAGGCAAAAGTCTGGAAGGAGGGCTGATATTTATAATATGGGATTTATGTGATACCGGTAAAGCTGAACCAATAAAGCTAGACAATTTTCCAAATATAGAAAACCTTGATACCCGTTTAGCCAGAACTTCATAAAATATTTTGTAGATAGATAATGATGGAAATATTTCATCAATCCTTAAAAAAGTTGAAAATAAATTAAAAAGAGAAGAGCGAAAATGAGGTGGTCAAAAAGGAAGAGTTAGAGTATTTAATAGATAAGAAACATACCATATATTATTGTGATAAAAAACATAAAAATTTTAAACCAATAAGTTGATGAGAAGGAGCCATGGGTATTAGATGAATACGATAGACAATCCTATTGTACTTATCAAAATAAAAATGGGGATAAAAGGGAAACTTTACAACTTATTGTGGCATCAAATCCAAGATGATAGTAATAAAAACAAAGAAGACCTTCCTAATAAAGGGGAACCATTTCTCGAATATATTTGGACAAATCGTATTTCGGTAAAACAAGAAAGTGATGAGACAAAATTAAAAGTTGAAGATTTTAAATATGGATTTAAATATGGATCAAATAAAGGATTACATGAAGGATTACATGAAAAATTGGATGATTTTCATTTAAAGGTTTACTGGTATGAAAGAAAAGAAAATGAGAATTTAAAAAAGGATGAGCACGAAATAGATGATGAAGATAAAGACGATCGTGTGATGGAAAGGAAAGTAAAAGTAATTAATTGAAAGGATATTATTGAAAAATATCATGTAGTAAGACACGCTTGCAAAGCATTAGAGCATCTTAATAAGCGTTATAAAAAATTACGTTAGAGTTCACAAAGTAAGTTTTCTTTAACCAGCAGATTTTGTTTGCTTTTGGAATGAAGTAATCTTTTACTTTTAATTAAAAGTACGAGGAGATTATCAGCTACATCAAACATATTGTCTGGAGATTTGCTAAACATGAACCGGAAAATTTTAAATTGTTAGATGTTCGATACAATATTATGAAAAGTTTAATTCTTAGTGATTGCGATCAATTGATAAATTTTATATTATTTGGGATGATGATAATGAAGATAAAAATGGTAAAGTTTGCAAAGTTTGCAAAGAAAAAAATGAAAATGAATATCATGAAGGAAAAGGAAAAGAGAAAAGACAAAGACAAGTTGCTATCCGACATATACCAAGAGATAAATTATGGTTGGGAAAAAAGTTTTTAGCGAAAGGTGATCTTGACTTTGAAGGAAAGATTGGATAAAAGAAAATGAGAGTCTTGAACCGAAAAATAATATGGGATTAGCAATTTATCATTGTAAAGGTAAATCCTTAAAACTAGCCGTATCACAGCATTATTTACCACGCTTGAAATAACTTTGTTTTATTGTAGATCGTGAACTTAAGGATACGATAATTATTGCCTATCTTTTGGAATATTATTCTAATCATGCAACGGATATTGCTGGTTGGATGTGTACCGTTTCTAAGGCAATTCCTTTATTATTAAATACAATTATGGTAGGTTTTTTTTTTAATTCTAACGTAATCAAAATTTTGAAAGAGCTAGATTTGCATACAATATTTTATATTTATAATAGACGATTATGCCAGAAAGTTATTTTTTAAAGAATGCTTTGCAAATCAGGATCACTTCTCAGCTCAAGATCCTAACGAAATTATTCCAACAGAATACCGAAAAAGACATAATCATAACATCAAATTTAGAGCATTCAGACCTATAGCCAAACTGAAATCTGATAAAGATGAATTATACTCTAGGATTATGATCAAATTAAAGTCATTTAAAAATTACATAATCAAAATGTATGAAAACTTTGATAATGATCTTGGAAAATCACCATTGGCTTTACGAGTGGTTCCTCTTCCCAGTTTAACTATAAGCGACATTAAAAAAGAAGATAATTATAATTAGAAAACAATAATCAAAAATCTTTTTTGGTTTATATTTATGCCACGACTTTACAAAATCGGAGGAATAAGTTAAGCCCATTTTCTAGGATGATACTTTACAAAAATAATGATGATATTTATGATAATCCAGCAACTTAAGCGGTCATTGATTTCCGTTGGCAAAAAGCAAGAAATATCTTTTTTTTACTTTTCTTTCGATTTGTTATTTTTTCCGTTTGTTTTGGAATAGTTAGTTGGGCATATTTGAATCATAGCATTATTATAAATGGAAATTGTTTATTTACAATAATTGTCGTATTCTATTATTTGGCAATTTATCAATTTACTACCTAAGTAATACAACTTATTTATCGTGAGTTTATAAAATATATTGGTGATACTTTCTGTAACAGTAATGTCAATAATGCTTAATTAAAAGTTTTCAATTTTCTGATGGGTTTGAAAGTGTTAAAGAAATTGATGATAGATTAATTGTGGGAATATCATTCTCGATTTTTTTACTTGTACTTCACACTCTGCTCTTTAATAATGAATTCTCAGCAAAATTCTCTTCAACGTAAAAAATTATTATTTTACTTTTAATGCAAGAAGTTTGTAAAAAGAAAAATAGAATTTTCAATGCAAATACACACCTTTTAACTTTTACTCAAGTTACATCAAATGCAGCTTTTCCATATTTACTCATTTGAACTTGAGAGCTTCTCAGCAAAAAAGACCTAAAACTGAAAGGTTCTGGGTAGATGTTTTTCCATATTTAACAGATGAAAGTGGTCACAATTCTTTCAAAAACATTTTCGTATTACTCGTGCTACTTTTAATGCAATTACCGCACGATTAGAAAGTCATCCCGGTTTTGCTTAGAGCTATAATCTGATTTTACTGCTGTTGCAACAAGAGATGAATGTTTGTAAGATCGTTGAAAGAAGTAGTATTAAAAGTTGGTTCAATAACCGGGTTGGTAGAATTTTTGTTTTTGGTGGGTCTCTTATTAGGCATGGTTAAAATTATAAAACCAATTATCTGAAAAAATTCGTAACCAAAATGAAATCATGTAGCTCAAAAAAAAAAAGCTTTCTCAAGCTTTTAATTCTATTGATATTTCTATTGATTGTGATACTTGAGCACAATGACACCATCATTCAATCACATTGAGGGAGATGCTTGAGAACGCTCTGAATTAGTAAGTTTTTTCTTTGCAATCGCTTATCTTTCTTTTGTATAACGATAAGGTTAATTAACCAAATTTTATGATTTAGATTTTCTATCTCCGCCAAATACCAGAAAAATATGTGATTTAAATAAAAATTACTATTCTCACACATCACATTTTAATCAATCAATTTATTTTTTTTTCTTGATAGGTATTGGTAACTATCATAATTATTTTTAGAACCATATTTCCGTTCTTCCTGTTTATGTTAATTGTTATACTTGCATTTGCGCATACAATGTATAAAAAAAATTTTTTTTTTAGTTTATTGTTTCGTTTTAATTCAGCATAATTAATTTTTCTTATTTTATATAATTACATAGGTTAGTGTTACTTAGAAATCCTACGAATATTAAGACTAAAGATTCCACGTACAGTGGAAATGCTACAAATATTTCAACAAATGAGACGCTTTATATTGAGCTTAAATCCGATTTTGATCCTACTTCTAGAGATAATCCATTTACATCTTTTTCAGAAGCAATACTGTAATAGCTACATATTTTTGGATTGGTGGTAATCTTGTTCAAAGAGATCAATTTGATTATTGGGCTGTTGATACATTTATTTTTATTGCCAGTATAGTCCTTGTAATTGTTTTACAAAATTTGCTGAACGCTTTTATGAGGTGAGTTTTTTCCGTCAAATTAGTCACCATTTATTTTATAATCTTTTTTTTTATATATTCGGTTTTTAGCGGTGTATACGAAAAAGCAGAAACTAAAGGTAGACAAACTTTATTACGATATCAAGCAAATCACATAGCGGATTATGAAGCATTACAACATATTCATTTTTGGAAACATGAGCACGATCCGAAATATATTTATTATTTGGTCAATCCAAAAATTTCGAAGATTGGTATAATAAAAAAAAAGAACAAGAGAGAACTTAAAGAAAAATCTACATTCACAAACCGGATTTTAAATGAGGGAGTAAAAAATTTTGATGAATATTCAATTTGGATTGGAAGAATTAAATGAAGCGAAATTTTTTTTTTAATATCATATCAAAAATATCTTAAAAGTATAGATTTTTATTATCATTTTAGCTTTATTACTAAAATAAATAAAACTATAAAATCATTTTTACTTTCATTGTTTTTAAAATTGGAAAATTTTAAAAATATAATAAAACAAGTTTAATGTGTAATGAAATTTTAGTTAAATTTACAGGTGAAAATGAAGTAGTGTACAGAAAGTCGGGATTAGTAAATTCCATGAGACCTGTGATAATCGATCTTATACTACTGTATATTGATCATTAAAGTGAAAGATAGCAACGAAATCCTTGGAGGATATAATCCGATCATGTGGACATCTGATATTACTTGGGTGCTACCAAAGATAGTTTTATATGTTTTATATTTTCTTTTAAAAATAAGAATGATATTGAGAATTATATTTTAAGCCGCGTAAAAATTGAAAAATGTGCTATATTAAATGGCTATAATTGCGGTCCATTGTTTGCTGCTGGTCTTATTATTAGGAATTATGAATGGGGATGATATTTACGATAATGATATTCACAATAAGGGCTATTGTAGGAAAAATATTTATTTATGAAATACCAATTAGAGAAACTGTAGATGACTTCGATTTAGAAGAATGTGAAAATATTTCAAATTACGAAATGTTAGCCATTCATTAAACAATTAAAATCAACATTCAGGTAGCATAAATGTTTAAGTTTTTTTTCGGATCGAATTTAACCAGAATTTCCCAATTAAAAAATAAAGTTGATCATTCAACGTTGCCAATTTTTTTACTTGCTTGATGAGACAATATAATTTTACCAAATAGGCGTCTTTTTTAAACAACATGCAAAAAAAAATAAAAAAAGAAAATAAGTAAATAAATGAATAATTTTTAATATTAAATCAGAACTTTCTTTAAAGAATATGATCCTCCGGATATCATTAAAATCTTGGTCGCCGTCAGACGTCAGTGAACTTAGTCTTCAGTAGTTGATCGCTCATTTACAATCATTTTTAATTAAAAACAAAACAAATCTGGTGGAGTATAATTTTAACTTGATATATAAAATAAGTTTTAAATGATTCTTTCTTGAAATCGATCGACCGTATGGGAAAAAACTAATGGTAGGTTCGGCGCCACTGAAGACAGTTTTATATTCTCTTTTAAGAATAAAGAGAACACCCAAAATTATATTTTAAGTCGATAATACTTGAATCGTATGCTATATACAATAATTCCATATGGCCTTGAACGCATGGAAACAAAAAATATCCAAATTTTTTTAATATTGATTTTATATTTTAGAGGTTAAACGTTCACTAATGTTTTTGCTAGAAATTAGAACTAAACGCATAATATCATTGAGTCGTTGGTCAGCACTATAATTCTTACCTACATTACTTTTTTTATTGCCGTTATAAAAAATTTATTAATATTACGCAATTAAATATTGTTTCATTGAAATGATTAGCACGGTATAAAAAGTTAGAGTATAAAAAGTGATTGGTTACCCATGTCAATTACTAACGTGACCATCCAAAAAAAGTGATAATACCAATTGATCAGCGCCAAAATGCGCAAGCGGCTTATTGCTTTTTTTTTAAAAAAAAAAAAGTGTTGGAACTCGACAGAGCCACAGAGGCCTACTTTTCCTAATATTTGAAAAATTAAAATATTGTAATATTTACTAAACAGTGTCCAAAATAAGAAGGCTAACTGTGGATATATGCCTTGAAAATTTTGAGTAATCACCTGCAACCTTACGAGAATTTCATTTGAATTTTTTAGTAAAAGTTTAGAAACATTTCTAAATGTTGGAAATACAAATATTAAATTTGCTCATTATTATGGACAGATAATCATGAAAAGTTGGTGTGCAGTAAAAAAAGATTTGCTTCTCAATTCCTCAATACTAATAAAATTGCGCAACTTGTACGATGTTGATTATTAATTAAATAAAAAACATTATGAATAGTTCATAATACATTTGGGCGTTGCGCAATTGATAAATAATTTTTTTAATTTGTTATAGTTACAATTAACTTCTTTACTGTAAGTAATGAATTTTTAGCTTACAATCTTTGCATATTTTAGTATTTTACCTAAATCTAATATAATACGCACATTGCACACATAAATGTCGCACTGCGAAAAATTTCTGATTAAGATCATATTAAAGTAAGTTCTATATAAAACAATAATATAGAATTTTATGTTTCTGATAAATTATTAAATGTTTATTTTAAATAATAAAAATTCGTAGAATTTGTATTAAAGTCTGAGCCAGGTTTGGTTGGTAAATATGTATATGTTTTAATTCCAGGTTTCAAAAATAAAGGCAAATGCAAGATTCTATCTTGAATAAATGAAAAATGTTATTATTTCATTATCATCAATTAAATTTAAGTAATAAAAACATTTTTAAAATTATTAAACTTTTGTACTTTGTGGCTATGGATTTGTGTACAATTTTGGCTTTGATATCATTTGTGGCAAAGTTCTGGATATCATATTATAGGTAACTTTGAAGTAAACAAAATAATCTATTTCAAGTTTCAACCTGATTTCATAAGTTATTTGATATACTTCATTTGATAACTATAAATAAGTTCAAAATTTACTTGTCTGATTATTAATCCCTTTTTTTTTCCTTTTTTTTTCCTTTTTTTTTTTTAATCCTTTTTTTTTCCTTTATTTTTCATTATGTAAATATAGTGTACTTAAATTATTTTTCCTCTTTAATATAGATATTATAAAAAATTTTTATAATAAATCAGTGTTGGCAATTCAGATTATCTTTATATATGTAAGGCACACATTATACATAAAGGTTCTGTGCATAACTCACGAAGCCATATGTACTTATATGTAAAATATAACTGTTATGAAAGACCATACCTACAAAATTTAAAACAATGTATACTGTACCAACTGTATGGACCCAATTCCTTCTGTAGACTTTAAACAATTCTTCTAACATTTGATAGATAAAGATAGTGTTGATGTAAGACCTTAGTTTTATTATTAGAGAAGCTATCTTGTGAAATAACCAAATATTTGCATCATAACTAGAGCCTTTATATATTCCCTGAACTTGATGAGGCTATATGCAAATTGATACAGTAATTTTCTTATAGGCAACCACAACTCTTGCATCCATTACACAAAATTGTTTATTTTAGTATAGTAGTATGCAAGCACATTTATACTGTATATAATGAGATTTAAGTAAAGGAATCTTAAACAACAACAGTCCCTTTTTACTACATGAACTAACTCATCTCAATATTAAAACATTAAAACCCATATTCTCATTATTCTAGAGTATACAATTATGCAACTTCAACATAATAATTTCTGAAGTTAAAGTAATTGTGAGACCTAAATTGTTCTTTACATGTTTTATTCTTTAAAAAATTTGACTTGAGAAACAATTGCATAATTATGATGAAATAAATATTCGTATTGCAAAGCTTTTAAAGAAGCAGATGAAGAATTAGATCTCATAATATAATGTAGGAAATATGAACAATCTCTTCCAATCTAAAACCTACCTTGTTTAAACATTGACTAAAAATTAACCAAACAAATATTTTTTTAGTCAATTTGTTTAAATATAATTTCATTGTTATAAATTTGACTAGAATCATTTATAACATAAATCACAACTTCAAAACTGACACTCAGAATATTCTATTAAATCAAATACTAGATTTAATGACTAAACATATAAGAGAATATGAAAATGATAATGTGATAATTTATCAATTTTGCATATTTAAACTGATGCATATTTAAATAATATCTTGTATGATATATTATTAAGAGATTTAATATATAATACATAGTATACTCTCATTATTTTATACCATTCAATTTTAAACACTACCTCATCTTTTAAATCATATTATATATAATACATGATTATTATTTATATACATACCATTATCCTAGCATATTAAATACAAAGGAGTAAGGCTAAATGCAAGTACATTATCTACCCTGTAGCATTACTTCCTACATATGGTCTTCTATTTTGATTAAATAGAGCCATATGCCTAATGATAAAATTATTAAATAGTACAAAAAACATTAAGATATTTAAATGTTCAGTATATAATACATAGAATCTTCAACAAATCACACTATGAAAAAGCTCCTCATACAGATCTTTTAAATCTAATAGTGATATTGTGAAATCATTTTGATTGTGACATTAATTATTGCCATAAAAATAATAGTATTCTGCAATCAGGCAGTTAGTAGGCTTTTATAACTGCTGCTATTATTTTTCTCTAATTTATAGCATTCTGAATTCAAGATTTTTCATAATTTTTATTAATTACTACTAAAAAACCTCATCTCACCATCAAGAAATTTTGGGACACTTCCAAAATCAATAAACTTATGATACAGTTAATTGAATTCATTAACATTGATGGTTTATGCAAACTAAACACCATTGAAAATAATTGGAGAACCATCTATCTTTCTATATCCCTACATATTTAACCTAAAAAAAGCTTTCTTTTTTTTACTTATCAAGTATTTTTTCTTGTAATGCATTATTTTCCAAAAAATTTATAGATATTTGTAAAGAATTTATCTATAATTAGAAGCCAAAACAACTAACATGTGTTGTGTTATTATTATACTTTTATAAAGAATGAAATAACTCTCTCCTAGATGAGAACCTTCAGTATATAAATACTGGTTGGAAATTACAAAACCAAGTTGAAGAGATAGAAGAAAATGTTAAAGCTCTCAAACAAGAATGAGTTGGCTTACAAAATACTATGACTTTTAAAGTGCAGTACATTATTCTGTACAAAAAGCATCCATTTATCACATATCTCAGTTTAAAGAATGCATTAATGGAATAAATTATTGGCAAAGGTTCAGAAAAAGTAATTATATATCTGGATAGAATTATATATTTGTACTGTGAAAGTGGTGAAATCATCAGTATTTTCAAGAACTGTGCAGGTTTATTACTATTTACTTAACTGTTCAAACTAGAACCAGATAATTGCACATGATCCCACCATACAGTATGCATCATTTGCACACATGTTTAATCTTGTATAGAGATGTGCCATGTTATATAACAAAATGTTATAAACATATATAATGGTTATATAACAGTTATATAACCAAGAGGTATTTTAAGGTATATAATTATTTTGTATAATATCTTACTATCTAATAATTATAAAAAAATAAAATATATATTATTAGATTTGTCTTATTAAGATAAATCAAATGGTGACAATTTTATGCCTCTAATATCAATATAAAATAAGTTATTATAATTTAAAAATTTTAAAACATTTAAAGATATCTTAAAATTTATTAATACTAGCAGTCGGTGTGCATGTCACATAAGCCTGCTGATCCTAATTAAATTTTTGTGTAACATTAAATTGAGTATACTTCGAACGCTCAAAAAGCATTTTTTTTTCTAACAAACTGCAAACAAAAATTATTATATTTAATAAATAAAGTCTTATTCAACCTGAAATAAGTAATTTTTTATTTGCAAAAGCATTATTTTGACTTCTATAACCACTATAAAGAATAGTATATTTCAGTATAAAGTTGAGAGATTCTTTTTTCAGTTACTTCTTGACTAAAAACTTTATATCTAAATACTTGTAATAAAACCCACTAACTATGACTTTAAACTTTGTTAAAGCTTCTCGCTTAATTTATACTATTAAATTCTTAAATTGATAAGTGATTTATCAAATTTTTTATTAATAATTCAATAAGTTACTTTACGTTAAGTTGATGGAAATTTGATAAATCAATTTAAGTACTTTACATTAAGTTGATAGAAATTTGATAAATCAATTTAAGTACTTTACGTTAAGTTGATGGAAATTCGATAAATCACTTAAAGTTCAATACATCACTTAAAATTCTTAAATTTGATGAGAATTCAATACATTACTTAAAGTTGATGGAAAATTTGTAAAGTTTGATGAAAATTTGATAAATCACTTACAATTATATGATAACTATCAAAACAAATTTCAATACAATTCTATAATTATAAAAATTATCTAAAATTTTTGACAAAATGGAACGAAAAAGAACGATATTCAGTGTACTTGATAAAAATCCTATAACTACCAGATCCTCTCAAGTTACTACTCGATCAATTGTTCAGCCAAGAATTTGTAAAGTATCCTGTTTCTAGTTGCTTTTCGCACAAAGAATCGTCATGAATTATCAAGTCAACTTTTATCATATGTTTCAGAAGTAATTATTGAAAATACTGAAATTCAGGATAACAAACCATCTGAAGTTTTGGAAAATACTGAAATTCAGAATAACGAACCATCTGAAGTTTTGAAAAATACTGAAAATATTAATGATGAATCATCTCAATTGACAATTTTAAATGAGCAAAGAGTTGACAGATTACTTCGAAGATGTAGATCTAAGTATATTTCAACCAGAGTTTCCATTGGTAACATCGGTAACATCAAACAAGATTTATCACTGAGAGAAAGTACAGCTAAAGATCAAAGTGAAGATACTAATGAAGATAACGAATTGAATAACAAATCAAATGGAGATGACGAATCAGAAAATAGCAATTCTGGAACTTTTGAGGAACTTTTGAAGATTATTCATGCCCTTCTTTTGAACCATATCAAGACCCAGATGTCACTCCAACTCCAACTAACGATGATAATAAATTTTTATGGATTTTAATATGGATTATGAAATTTTGAATGAGATTTAACATTCCAGAAACAGCAACTGAATCACTAATAAAATTCATAAAACTGTTATTAGAGGAAATTGGCGATATCGCATTTGAAAATTTTCCTGTCACTTTATACAAAGCGAGAAATATTCTCAACATAGAGAATCGATTTCATAGCTTTGCAGTATGTACAAAGTGTTACAAATTATATAACAAACAAGAAGTAGAGGAATTTCGTCAAGATGAAATTCTTACAATTATGAAATGTCAATATATCAGATTTCCAAATTCATTAAAACGCCAGAAGTACCAAACTCCTTTATCCCATCAAATAAGATTATTAAATAAAGTATCAAATCGAATTGAGATGATTTATCCATTTTCAACAATTAGCAATCCTATATTTTCGATCAGAATTTGAAAAGTTGCTTAGACATTGGTTTGATCAATCACATTCTGAAAATATATTGACCAATATTTACGATGGTCAAGTGTAGAAAACATTTAAGGATACTTCTTATCATGATTCACCTAATTTTTTTCAGCCTGAAGTTGCAGATTTTCACCTCGGTCTAATGCTGAATGTGAATTAGTTCATACCTTATGAAGGGACAATTTACAACACTAGTGTGATATACGTTGCCATTTGCAACTTGCCTCAGGACATTCAATTTAAAAGAGAAAATTTATTAATTCTTAAAATATTACCAGGTCCTAACGAAGTGAGCTTACATTAAATCAATTACTATTTAGCACTAATTGTCAATAATTTAGAGTTACTATGGAGTGGAATAACTCTAAATTGAACATTTAAGTGCTAAAATAGGAAAAATATTTGTGTGGCTTTAGTACTAATTTCATGCGATGTTCCTGTGGCAAAGAAGATATGCGGATATATTTTAGCACTTGCATTGTATCACTGGTGTAAAAAACGAGCAAATTATGAAAATCGACAAAATAATTTTATCAGGATTAGTGCTCTGAACAAGTCAATTCAAGTCGAGTTAAGGGCTAAATCGTACTCAACTCGGAAAAATCGGGTTGATTCGAGTCGAGTCAATATTATAAAATTTTTCGAATCGATTCGAATCGACTTGAAAAAAAAATTGATTCATAATCAACCCGAATCGACTAGAATTGAATGATCAGATTTGATTATCTGATCTTTTTTTTTAATTATTTTTTTTTCTTCCAGGAACGCCTTCTTCAATAACAAAAGATGAGACTTCTAGAAATGCAAGAGTACAGAAGGTTAGTATATTTTCATTTTTTTTCATTTTTTTTAATTTTATTATCTTTTTTTTTACTTACAATATTCTTATTCTTTAGGAAAGGTCTGAACTGCGATTTCGGTGGGTAGGCTACTAAAAATACGAAAGGTTAGTATTTCTTTTTTTTCATTTTCTTTTTTTAATTTTATTATTTTTTTCTTNTTTTTTTTACTTACAATATGCTTATTCTTTAGGAAAGGTCTGAACTGCAATTTCGGTGGATGGACTACTAAAAATACGAAAGGTTAGTATTTCTTTTTTTTTTTCGTTTTCTTTTTTTAATTTTATTATTTTTTTCTTTACTTACAATATTCTTATTTCTTTAGAAATGGTCTCTTCTTTCAGAACTGCGATTTCGATGAATGGGCTACTAAAAATATGAAAGGTTAGTATTTCTTTTTTTTTCATTTTCTTTTTTTAATTTTATTATTTTTTTCTTTACTTACAATATTCTTATTTCTTTAGGAATGGTCTCTTCTTTTAGAACTGCGATTTCGGTGGGTGGGCTACTAAGAATCCCTATAAAAAGTCTACATCCTTAAACTGTACTAGTTTTATGGTTAAAATATCCTTATATAGTAATAATATTCTTAAAATATACTGAAATTTGTACGAACA